>APFE030675391.1:0-11761 GCA_000404065.3 Pinus taeda
TGAAAGTATCAAATACATCAGATTTATTTCGAATACAATAAATCCAGGTTTTTGTGGTTGCATCATCAATAAAAGTAACATAATAATGAGAGCCACCAAGAGATGATACTTGAGTAGGTCCCCATACATTTGTATGCACAAGCTCTAATTTTTCACTCTTCTTTTCTTTCGCAACTATGAGGAATCTGACTCTCTTCTTTGTTCCATAAACACAACTCTCACATAATTTTAAATCAACATGCTTCAAACCTGGAAACAAATTTCTTGAGTGAAGAATATGCATCCCCTTCTCACTCATGTGCTCGAGCCAATGATGCCATAATGTCGTATCGTTTCCTGTAGAGGTTAAAGCATTAACAGAATTAGAAATATCATTTCATAAATACAATGTACCAACCTTTTCTCCCTTTGATATTACTAGGGATCCTTTAGTGGCCTTCCAGTTTTTATCTGTAAAAGTAGTCACACAACCTTCACCTCCCAACTACCCTGTTGAAATTAGATTTTTCTTCAAATCTAGAATATGCCTTACCTATTTCAATAGCCATTGATTTTCATTTTGTTGTTTTATGAAAACTGTACCCATTCCAATGATTTTACAGGGTTTGTCATCACCCAATCGAACCTGTCCAAAATCTCCTTGAACATAATCATGAAAATGTTTCCTATCAGGTGTGGCATGAAATGAGGCACCTGAATCTACCACCCAGGCACAATAATAATTTCTAAAGAAATAATCAAAGCATCTTGCAACATATCACCTGTTACATTCGCTTCATGATTATTTTCTTGTTGCACGTCTCCTTCTTTTCCCTTCTGAGACTTGAAGTCTTTCTTCAGGTGTCCTTTCTTCCCGCATTCCAAGCACACTATCCCCGATCTGGACTTGGATCTTCCTTTTCTTGACTTATTGCAATATCTATGGCTCTTTCCTCTTTCCATTTTTTTCCACTAGTCTCTGCAATCAAAGCATTACCTAATGTCTCAGTGGAGCTTTTCCATTGCATTTCCTCACTAAGGATTGTACCGACAACATCATCAAACTTTAAAATACTAGATCCAGAGACAGTTACTAATGTCCAAAAATAAACCATTCCAACTTTCCAACAATAACCATAGAAATAACAGAGCCTTAACTTCATCATCAAAAGTTACCCCTACAGAACTTAATTGATTGGTAACTGTATTAAATTCATTTAAATGATCAACAACAGATCCACCTTCTGACATTTTCATATTAAATAGACACTTCATATGAAATACCTTATTTGAGGCCGAGGGTTTTTCATATAGTTTGGCTAATGTCAACATTAAACCCTCTATTTTCGTTTCCTTTGAAATATTAAATGCTACCGACGCCGCTAGGCACAACCGTATTGTTCCGAGTGCCTTTCTGTTGAGAATATCTCATTCTGTGTCTATCATACTTGTCGTCTTCTTTGCCTTTTTGCTCAATGTTTGGTACAGATCTCTTTGATACAGATAATCTTCTATCTGCATCTTTCACAACTGTTAGTTTTGGCCATAAAAATTTTCAACCCTAAACCTACCATCTTCCGTCATTTCTCTCACACGAACGAGGAACCCTTTTCTCCTGTGAGTTTATCAGCCAAATAGACCTTCGACTCTAATACCAGTTGTTAGAAAATTATATATTATGGAGCAATGGAACACATAAAATATTGCAAAAATATAAACACAAAAAACGGATAAAACAAGAGAGACATAGATATACGTGGTTCACCCAGTTTGAGCTACGTCCACAGAGAAACAACCAGTTCTTCCTTTTTATATTATCTAGCACACTGAAGAGATACAACCTACAGTAGATCCATTGTAATTCCCTCTTTGCTCTCAATCTCCTCTCTCTTCCTCTCTAAGAATATAGATCTACCTAGACGCAATACGATTCCCTCATATATAGTGAGGGGTTGCCTTCTAGGGCAAAAAACCCTAAATTAAACATAACTTCTACTGTGAGATCTCTGCCTAATGAACGACCTGATTGACTATGAAATTACAACATTTTACAAGGTAATTTTACATCTATTTTTAGCTTCAACAGTGCTGCCCCCGATCCCCCTGCGAGGGGGGGCTCCTAAAGGTCGCAACCGCCCCCCCTTGGACCCCCCTTACAGTGAATATTACGGGCGACAAACTGGGGTCCAATGCAGTGATACCTTTGAATACAGAAGATAATCAAGCTCCACATCCACCATAAACAAGGGGCGTTGCAGGGTTGGACCAATGACTAAGCTCTCCTGTGACCCTCTCTATGGAAAAGAAAAAAGCAAGTGGGAGAATGTTGGGTGTGTGTTATATTCTTTCCATGACTATTCGCACGCATGGGGCGGCTGTCGCCCCCCTATTTGTTGCATTGGGCACAGCAGGGGGGCTGCGCCCCCCTACTGGGGTTTTTGAGGGGGATGATAGCCCCCTTGCATGGGGTTCAGGGTAGTGCCCCGGGAATTTTTTTTTGGACCTTATATTAGGTGGGCAAAGCTACCTATGGTTTTTTGCACGAGTTTTGAACATGCTTTTGGGCATGACAATTTTCTTCCCATGGTATTTTGCAAATCCGTTTAAGGGAACTATGGTTATGTTATAATCCATAGTTAATGGATTGTGGTTTATGAATGCTTCGACATGTATATATATGTATTGTAACAATGAAAGGAACATTTTGAAAAATCAATCTCGTAGTCCTCATTTTGGGATCCAAGGGAAAATATCTGTGTATATATGTTTTATGTTTTATTTTCTCGCAGTTGTTGATTTTCTACTTTTAGAATTCGTATGCACAGATAATTTTTGTACAAGGTTAAAACCTACAAAATTTATCCAACCTTATTCAAGTATGCCTTTTAACAATTTATCATTAAATATGGGTGTACTTCTCTGTAGATTTTTCTCTCAAGGATGGACGTAAGTTGCTGAGCCCTTATTATAAACTAGAGAATTCTTGTCTGAATGACAATATTTTCTATATGTGGGTGTTTACATGGTTACCTACACTGAAATATGGAGTATAAATATCTTCATCTACTACCCATTTAAAGGGATTTATCACAAAAGTCTTCGAGAAGTAATAATTTTAACTTGTTTATATTTTGTCCAAGGTTCTTTTCATTTCACCATTCATAATCAGGTCAACTTGTTTATATTTGGGCCAATGTACTTTTCTTTTCACCATTCAACTACCAGGATAATGCTAGGGATATCACTTTGAATGAGGATGATATCTATCTTAGACGAGCATAAGAATAATATGTAACTTGTGGATCAATATTGAGGCAAAGGATTGTTAAGATAACACGAGGACAAGAAAATATGAGGTTTGAAATATTTTCTTTGGGCTAATAGCACTACGTAGAAATGTTTTGGGCAATATGTGGTTTAGTTTTGACTGTAAACATGGAACTATGTAGACATATTTTGGGAAATACTTGATCTACTTCGAACTCTCAACACATTATTTTATTTTTCATAGAACACAAGATAAGAATGTATCTCTCACTTTTGATGGTAAATTCGGAATTGTTTTGGAAAATAATGAATTGAAGTCATGAGTTAAATATTTATTTTTCATAGAACACAAGATAAGAATGTATCTCTCACTTTTGATGGTAAATTCGGAATTGTTTTGGAAAATAATGAATTGAAGTCATGAGTTAAATATTTATTATGCTTCCATATTATATAATGATGGACATGTAGCATGAACTTATCTAGTCTTTGAGGGACGATATAATGGAGGCTACAAATACATTTAAATGTGCAGTTTGAAAACATATTATGAGTAATTGTTCTAAGGGTTGTTTCATAATTAAAAGAGTATCGTGTTCCTAATATTGCTTATTTACAATAAGCCAACTTATGAATGGGGCTCTGTGAGTATTCTATTTGGAACTTTTCACTACTCGCGTTGTTATGAAAATCAACTGAGATTTTAATCAACTGAAAATTGGTTATTGAGAACTGTGTGTAAGGGTTAGAAACCTCAAGAAGACTAATAATTGTATGTGAGGTTTGACCTAGAACTCTAAGAGCCTAGCCCAAATGTGTGTGTGAATCTTAAAAAGGTATAATTAACTACAACAATAGTAAACTCCTTTTTGATGTCTCACATTGTTGTGACTCAACTTGTTTTTTATTGGATAGTAGGCGAGTAACATAGTTGAATAAACCACACGGTGGTTCGTCAAACAGATTTAGTCATAATGAGGGAAATTGAATGTTGGATTCATATTTGATCATAGTATTTTGGTTGTAGTTTAATCATTGAATTGTGAATTTAATTTTATCGATAGTAAGCCCTTACCTTGTATTGATTTTTTTAGTATTATTGTAATTTGAATTAAACTTGAGATTTATTTGATTAGATATTTGTTTAATTGTTCTTTTATGTTTTTTTGCACATCATTGGAGACATTTAGGATGGTGGAAAAGTGGACCTTCTACATTGAAGTGCCTTGTTATCCCAACCTAGGGCATGCAACCATTGCATATGTACTCTACAATAACACTTCAAATAATGTGTTCCAAAGAAAAATAGATATATGTGGAAGGACCACTAACAATGAAACATACTATATTTCCCTTTGCACTCTTCACCAATTCTAAGCTTGTGTGCAACTAAATGAAAATGAAAGACATGGACCAAGTAAAAATATCCAATTTAAGATCACTTCATATCGAAGCGAGAACCACCGTTACTTAGTTTCGTTGTTTCATGATAGATTCATTGGCTGTCGGACGAACTACTATTTGAGGCAATGTCAACTATTAGGAGATGCTGAAGATGGATTAGTATCATCATCTATTCCCTTGGAATTTATGAATGGGAATTCATATCGATGGTTTATATGTGTAAGTTTTTTTTTTGTTGCAATTGTTTGTGTTTGTAATGATGTGGTTTTTTTAATAGCGAGAAACACAATACTATATTAATTAGGGGACAATTATGCCAAAAAGTTGAATGTTCTGGTTGGCACTATTAAGATTTATATTTGATGAAAATTAAGAGACTATTTATGATATTTTCATTGAGTTGAGTTGAGTTGATATTTGATATTGATATGACTTGAGTTCATTGAATTTAATTGATATATAACATCTATAATGCCTCATATTAAAATGGGTTGAATATTCAAGTTCAAATGATATTTATCTATTCAATTCATTGTATTTCTTAGTGGAAGAACACATTCTGAAATCTTGTAGGTACAAATAGTTTGATGGTTTTGTAATAGTTTGGTAATTTGATAGTTGGAGAAGGGTTGTGAACATATTGTTATGTTCACGTGCAGGACTAAATTATGTAACAAATAAAATTTGGAACTTTGGATCTTAGAATTTAGGTTTGTTTTCGGCATGGAAAATTTTAGGGGCTAAATTATGTAACAAATAAAATTTGGAACTTTGGATCTTAGAATTTAGGTTTGTTTTTGGCATGGAAAATTTTAGGGGCTAATATTCTCAAGTGAGCTAATTTTCAATGCTTTTTCCAAAAAAAAGCATTAAAAATTACCAAAACATAAAGACTAAATACAAAACCATTATATTTTATAAATATATCAACAAATATTTTATAATTTCACATATTAATTTAATAAGATTCCGCAAAGATTATAAACTTTAATTAAAAAAATCATCGTTGAATTTCCAACCAATATTTTATAATTTTCATATTAAATTCTAATGAGATTCGGCAAAGATTATAAACTTTAATAAAAAAGTTATCCTTACATTGTTCCATGGTTTTTGGTTAAATGGAAAAATCTCTTCTCGTTTTCAATATCATTATATCTAATTTTCTATAAAAATCATTATCACCCAACCATCGGAAATTTAAACTAGCAATCCAGATCATCCAAACCCAGCACGAGACCGTAAGCAATATCGTATTAGCCGTGGACAAAAATAAATAATAATTCTGGCTGTCCATAGTGATTCGTGCCTGACGTGCGTGTAATGCAGCGATTCTCATAGTGATTCATGAATCTGAAATTTATCAGATTGTTAATATAATATATTACATGTCAGTTTGTGTATGGACGCAAGCAGCTTTGTGATTTCTCTGAACTGCAAGACCAACCAAGCGTTTGTGCATTTGAAGTGATGGAGGGCAGCAGAGCAATGGATGGAATTAGTGGCTTCTGGTATCCTGTAACGATTTTCATGACATTATTGTTGATTTCAAAGCTCATTATCCTGTCAAGGAAGGGAGCTGGGAAGCTGCCTCCAGGGCCTCCCGGATGGCCCATTCTTGGGAATCTCCTCCACCTCGGGACGAAGCCCAACGAGTCTCTTTCTCACCTTGCTGCAAAATACGGTCCTCTTATGACCCTTCATCTCGGAATGAGAACCACAGTTGTGGTTTCATCTCCGGCCATGGCCAAGGAAGTGTTGAAGACTCATGACCAACTCTTTTCAGGACGAACCGTCATAGAATCAGCCAAGACCACCAGCGACTGTTCCTTGGCATGGAACAGCACCTGCGGGCCTCGTTGGCGTATGCTTCGAAGATTGTGTAATACGGAGCTCTTCAGTTTCAAGAGACTGGAGGCCTTGCAACATCTCAGAAGAGATCAGGTCCTTTCCACCCTTCAATCCATTTTTGAGGATTCTAGAGAGGCCAAGGGTGTGAATATCGGGAAAACTGCGTTTCTTACAAGTCTGAATCTGTTGGGCAACATGATTTTTTCTCAAAACATGTTGGGACGGGACTCTCAGGCTGCTGAAGAATTCAAAGAAACGGTCACCAAGTTGATGGTACTCGGGGGAAAGCCTAACCTGGTTGACTTCTTTCCCTTTCTGCGAATTTTGGATCCTCAGGGCGTGGCCCGCGATGTAACGAAATACGAGAGCATTGTCTTAGGGTTGCTGGACAGATCTGTAGAGCCTCGAAATCAAAAGAAAAAAGAAAGCGGGACAGAGCACAGCGGTGGCAAGGCAAAAGACTTTTTGGACATTTTGTTAGATTACAGAAGCGAAAGCGGAGAAACAATGACCAAGAAAGACATTATCCCCTTTCTATATGTAAGTCTAATTCTTACATATAAATTCAAAATTCAAAATGGATTTAGTTAGTTTAGGATGGGTTTTAAAACTTTCTTGCGTCTCAATTTGTTGTGAGTGATGATGTGCAGGAGTTGTTCTTAGCCGGTAGTGAAACAACCAGCTCAACGGTTGAATGGGCAATAGCTGAGGCCCTTCACAATCCTCAAATAATGAAAAAAGTTCAAGCAGAATTGGAGGAGGTACTTGGGAAAGACGGAAGAGTTGAGGAACGTGACATCGATCGCTTGCCTTATCTTCATGCAGTGGTGAAAGAAACGCTTCGTTTGCCCCCGCCAGTGCCTCTGCTTCTCCCTCACAGAGCAGAGAGCAGTTGTGAAGTAGCAGGATACATGATACCCAAGGACACTCAGGTGCTGGTAAATGCATGGGCAATAGGAAGAGACCGAACCATGTGGGATGAGCCCACAGAGTTCAAGCCTAAGAGATTTATGGAGTGTGACATAGAATATAGAGGGCAAAACTTCGAACTGATTCCCTTTGGAGCTGGAAGGAGGATTTGCCCTGGGATTCCGTTGGCTCATAGGATGGTTCACGTGGTTATAGCCTCTCTACTCCACTATTTCGACTGGTCTCTCCCGGATGGAGTCACACCAGAAAACATGGACATGAGTGAGAAGTTTGGGATCACGCTGCAGAGGGCTTCGCCATTAATTGCAGTCCCCTCACCCCGTTTGCCTGCTCATCTCTTTAACGACCACATAACTAGTCAAATTACTTCTCCCCTTTTCTAAAACGCTCCCCAATCGTTCCTGCAGTTTTCACATTACCCCGCATTTCACAGACATGAATGTAATAGAAGATTGTTGTCTGAGTAGTGTTTAAACACGAGCAGTTAAGTTATGATTATGTAAGCATTTGAAGTTATTCCGAGTTTTCACCTGTATTTAGAGCGAAAATCCACTGTTAATCTGGTGACTGTTCACTCTAATATATTTTTATTCATTTTTGAAAATATAGCTATTCCACCTTTTTCCACATTTGACTGCATCTATGTCTGTAGGAGTCTCTCTTAATAAACCAGAGTTGATTTGGGTGACAGCTTATTTTTTTCTAAATGGTTTTTAAATCTATTCTGTTCAAAGTATTTGTAGAATAGCAAGACTCAATGTTGCCATCACAACCTGTTTAAACAAATTTACAAGTAAAAATGCAAGAAAAAATGAGAGAACCATTAACTTCCAACCTGTTTAAACAATTTTACAAGTAAAAATGCAAGAAAAAGTGAAAAAAATCAGTAACATTGGTTGCATGTTTTCTTTTGGAAAAATCTAATTGGCAAGTCCACCCAAGACACTCAGTGGTCACATGTCATTGCAGCTTTCAATACCCTAGTCACAAATGGCCCCAAATTTCAGATACTCAGTTGTCACATGACATTGCAGCTTTCAATACCCTAGTCACAAATGGCCACAAATTTCAGAAGGCACCTCTTTCAAAGTTTGTCAAGAAGATTCATGATATCTCGAAGATAGCCAGATTTCTGCACTGCAAGTTAGAACAAGGGTCTATAGTCGGCAGATCTAGGTTTGGTAGGGAAATTTATGGATTTATGGCCCTCTCCCCGTATTGATAGATCCCAGATTGAAGCCAATTGGAAGCCCAAAATGAAGGGGGACGTTGTATCCTCCTTTGTTGGGAAGGGATTTTTCACCTTCTTATTTTGAACTTAAGGAGGATTGAGATCTAATTTTCAGAACTAGGCCATATTTCATGAGCCCCATGGGCTTTATGTGGACCGCTGGAAACCTATCTTCAACTCAAACTGTGATATCCCCACCGCAGTCTCAGCCTGGGTTAAGCTACCGTATTTTCTCCAATCACTGCTGGAATGATGCCACCTTTAGGCTTATCAGCAACACATTGGGAAAATACATAGATTGTGCATAGCCTTGCGAGGGTTTCTTTTCGTGTGCTCATATCTGTGTGGAAGTTGGAAGTTGATTTGGAAAAGGGACTCCCAACAACAATAAACGTATGCATGGATGTTATATTATGGTATGTTCTATGCTTATAGCAGTTTACTTATCCGTCTTATTATTATCCATAGATTTGCAATCACATGAACATAAAGTAACGTGTAGATAGAACATTAAACGATCGACAAAAAACAAGCCAAGACAAGAGACACAAGATGTGGTGGCTAGCTAGGGACAAACCCCAATATGGGGAAACCCTTTGATCAAATCTTCCTTTATCTTCAATAATTCAACAGAGAGAAATAGTACAAATATTTGATTTATGTCAGCAGCAGCAAACCCCAGATCAGCCCTAAACAAGGGCAACAAACCCTAGATTGAACTTGTCCAATCTCCACTGGTGAGTCATTCATCGTGCACCAGTCCGAGATTTCGTCGTGCACCAGTCCAAGATTCGACATGCACCAATGCAAGATTTCGCCACACACTAGTGCAAGATTTCTCTGCGCAGCAGTGCAAGATTTCGCTACGCACCAGTGCAAGATATTGCCACACACCAAAGAGAGATAGAGATGTGATGAGTTGAGTGTCTCAAAATGAGGAGGAGACATCCTATATTTATATGCAAACGTTGATGATGAATAGATGTGTCTGTTGGGCTTCTGAGCCTACATAAGTCGCTGGCCGACTTTGACAATTTGTCCATAATCAAAATAAATTCATATCTCCATAAATACTTATCGGAATCGGATGATCTTTAGATCAATCCTACACCTCTCGACAAGAGGAATCTAGATAAAATATTATTAGCCATGAATACGGTGACCCACATGGAGTTTTGCCCTAGTTTCCAATTTTAACACTCCCTCTCAACTACGAAGAACTCCATCTACAATATGTCTATCGGTCACTACTATTCATCCATCAAATGCATTGCCCTATATAGCTTGACCCCCGCTCTGCTCTACTCTATCTTGCCTGCTTTGCTTTGTTCTATTCTTCCCTATTCTAATCTGCTCTGTTCTACTCTGCTCTGCTTTGTTCGAATTGTGAAGAGGAAGAAATGATCGAGGATGTATCATATTGACTCAAAGTCAGTCTTAGAGTGTGTACCACTTGTCCCATACCAGTCCTCAACCGACCCAAAGTCAGTGTCATAGTGGGTACAACTCCTACCACTGTTCCCAGACTAGTATCATCCTCCACTACCTCAAAGTCAGTCTTAGAGTGCATACCACTGGTCCCAGACTAGTGTCAACTGACCTGAAGTCAGTGTCATAGTATATACCACTCCTACCATTGGTCCTAGGCTAGTCCTTCATTGACTCGAAGTCTGTGTCAGAGTATGCACCATTGGTCCCAGACCAGTCTCAACCGACCCGAAGTTAGCGTCATAGTGGGTACAATTCCTACTACTGGTCCTAGACTAGTATCATCCTCCACTGACTCAAAGTCAGTCTCAGAGTGTGTACCACTAGTCCCAGACCAGTCTCAACCGACCCGAAGTTAGTGTCATAGTGGGTACAACTCCTATCACTGGTCCCAGACCAATATCATTGATCCCAGATCAATGAAGGTCATCCTAGCATAGGGAGTATGGTAGATACAACGATGCGTCCATCAATACTACTATGGTCCCTATCCTCATTTCCTTGCTCATTGATCAAATGAGAGGTACTTCCCATGAGTCCCAAATTGCATGGGTAGGATGCCTCGATAGGAGAACTAATCAATCCTGTCCTCACAGGAGAACTAATCATCCTGCTACACAATCGTCATGGAGAACACATCATCCAGACCTCACAGGAGAACTAATCATCCTGCTACACAATCGTCATGGAGAACACATCATCCAAACCTCACCGAAGAACTAATCATCTTACTACACAATCGTCATGGAGAACACATCATCCAGTCCTCACAGGAGAACTAATCATCCTGCTACACAATCATCATGGAGAACACATCATCCAAACCTCACAGGAGAACTAATCATCCTGCTACACAATCGTCATGGAAAACACATCATCCAAACCTCACAGGAGAACTAATCATCCTGCTACATAATCGTCATGGAGTGTCACAGGGAAATTTTTGATTCTTTTACCCTGTTCATCATATGTCACTCAAAGAAGTACCCTACACCCCCCGACACTCCTAGAGCTCAATACATCATATAGGACCCTCATTAGAGGGTTTTTTTTTGAGCGACACCAAAGTCGTTCTCCAAAAGTCAAAAATTTGACCTTTCCTCTGGGTTATGTTAGAATGTTGGTGACCTGTTCATTTGTACCGATATGTTGGAGCCTTATAGCTCCCCTCTACACCATATCTCAAATATAGTGGTGCTTGATATCGATATGCTTCGAGCAATCATGAAATACAGGATTCTCTGACAAAATAATCCCACTTTGGTTGTCACATAGGATCATGGTGGTATCCAATGTAAATCCAAATAGGTCAATAAAGAGCTTTCGCAACCAGACTGCCTCACAAGAGGCCATGCTAGTAGCAATATACTCTGCCTCAGCAGTGCTCAAAGCCACTGAATTTTGCTTCTTGCTCATCCAGGATATCGAAGCAGATCCAAGGAGAAACAACACCTGGAATTGCTCTTACAGTCTTCCGCTGATCCAGGTGGATATTGGTGGCCACCTTCCAAGTCCACCTGGACCCCCACCATTGTCTTTCTCAGCATTTTCAGTTTCCTTAATTGTAGCACAACTTACTATTTTTAGCAGTTTTTTTGGGTCCTGAACTTC
>APFE030675392.1:3244-13386 GCA_000404065.3 Pinus taeda
CATTAAGAAGGGTCAAATATAGGCTCTCTAGTTATGACCATGTAAGGTTGCCTCACATTGAAAAATATGCAAATCAAACAAAATGGAAAAGAGGCACACTAGAGGAACCTATCACACAAGAAGAACTGAATGAGAGAGCAAGAAGAAATCTTCTGAAAATGGCTGAATTGGAACTTCCTGCACAGGTATTCTCTCTGCCAAAGCCTCAAGCAGGAGCAGCTGCCTCATCCTCCACAGCACATCAGGAGGCAGTTCAAACTACAAGTCAAGCTCACAGTAAAGGCAAGGAGACAGAGATGGAACAGGAACAGGTACAGAAGGCTCAGGTTCAACAACCTCAACAGGTACAACAGCCACAAAAGGAGCAGCCAGGGCAAGGAGAGCAAACAGCAGAGGCCCCAATGGCCACACAGCAGCAGCCAACACAAATGGCACCTCCTAGGCAAGACTCAAGGATTGACTCTTCTGTCCTGCAAACCCCACAAAGAGAGGACGTAAACAGGAAAAGGGACAGAGAGACTCCCCTTACTGCCTCACCAACTCAAGGGGAGAAGAGGCAAAGGTTAAACCCTTTCTCTGAAGAAGAAATGCCAATAGGGCAGACTTCAGGTACATGCCTGCCCAGCATGGAGGCCTCGGCCAGTTCCTTCCAGCAAGAACAAGAAAGGGCAGCAGGAGGAGAAGTTAGCTCCTCAGGCCAACAAAGGGAAGGTGAGAAAAGCATCAAGCAGCAATTTAAGGACATCAAAAAGAGAAATGAACCCTTGAGGCTGCAACTATATAATCATTTATTAAAAATGGCTCCCACTAACCAGTAAAGACTCATGTCTGCATATGATGCACATGAGGGTAAAATGATTATGAGCCATTTCACACCAGCAGTGCAACAACCACAGTCAGCTGCCGATTATAGAAGGACCAACCTTGAGGTCCTGGCCAAGGACATCCACCCAATTGACCAGATCGAGTTGCACAAACAAACGGGTGAGATGGTGTATGCCACCTTGGCAGATAAGACCTTGGTGAACTATAGGCTACAAAATAGCCTAAATAATACCACTGCACAACTTGAGCTGGAAAGGGCTTCCTCTCAAGAAAAGGACAACAGGATCAAAGCTCTAGAGGAATCATAATAGAGCTTGGACATGATCCTAAGGATGTTAAGGCAGTGCAGGAGATTCTGAAGCTGAGGGATGCTAATATGGCAGCACTAAGAAAAATGATAAAAATCCCAGCAACTCTTCATCCTCAAACAGAAGAGATTGCCCAGCTCAGACAAGATAAGGATGTAGCTGCTATGCTGGTTACATTATATAAAGAGCTCATCCACACACAAGAGAGGCTACAGGAAACAGAGGCCACTCTTCAGACAACATTGTAGCAAAAGGAGGCAGGGCAAACTTCACAAGCTCCCCCAGAAACAATTAATCTGGAGGAAGCTCCTCTGACATGCAGAAGATGAGAACTGAGATTCAAGCCTTGGAGGCTCAAATGTCAGAGTTAAATCAAGCCAAAGACACTCTGGCTAAAATCAATGAGAAATATGACAAGTCCAAGCAGAATGTGGCCGAAAGAGAAAGAGAGGTAAAGGCTCTAAAAAAGAGAATAAATGAGCTAGAGAAGGAGCTCACACTGGACAAGGTGACATCTGAGATCAAAAGGATACTATGGGCCAATATTGGCCAGTCCATCACAAATCAGTGGGAGTACATTGAGGCCATTTATGAGCAAATGGGGCTCATTGGAAAGGCACACAGAGAAATTCAAAGGGCAAGGGCATCCCTTGGCAGCATGCTTGAGATTGCCAACAGAATGATAAATGTGCTCAACTACAGGACAAGCTCCCAGCTCATCAAAATGGGAATTGCCAACAGGACTGAGACCATTTCAATGGTCAAGAGGGTCCTGACACTAAGAAACCTGGTACAAACCCTGGAAAGAAGAAGCCAAGATATGCAGGCAGATATCATTAAGTTCCAGGAAAGGTTCATGGCATTACAAAACAGAGGTCTTCCTAGCCTAACAGAGCCATCAGGAAAGATACTCTCACATGAAAAATATGCAAAGAGAGTCAATACTTTTGCTGCCAATCAGATTTCAGAAACAGCAAGCACATCAGCAGAAGCAGGGCCAGCAACAGGATAGACCCTCTTCAATAGGGTGGAGAGCTTATTCTTCATTATGCATGAAATCACTCACTTGTTTGATGAGCTTCCCCATTTTTACAAGTATACAGAAGCAGATGAGACCATGGGGTCAATTTTGAGGCATCAATTGCCTACATAGGATGTGTGGAATAATTTAATACAATTACTGTTAAACCAAAGCCAGTAATTATATTTTTCTTTTTTTGAAATATTAAAAATTTTCATACACAGGAAGATAAAGATATATCAGAAGGTATGCAGAAAGAGGCTGAGCCAACTCAACACAGACATTCGACCACCACAGCATCACTGACAGTCACAGGTGACAGGGCCGAAAAGCTACAGGAGAACAGAGCTGCGCAGACACTTCATTCAGCAATTATGACAAAGCGCTCAACCGACTCAGTGAACTCCAAAGGTCAAAATATTCTGACAGGAGTAAAGAGCACTTATGTTGTATTAAAAGATTGTAATAACTTCTTATCTACTACTCCTGTACGAGTTAAAGAAGATATTTATCTCTCAGATGACTCAATGCCTGAGATATTTTGTATGAGACACTTCTATCTATTCCCCCTCGCATTAGTTAGCAGGGGTTGGACATTGGATGTAAGAGATTGTTCATATCTATTCTGATGTTCTTTACTGTAACTCTCAGAGAAGTAATACAAAAGATGATGGAATTTCCAAAGCTCTGTGTTACTTGATGTTGTCTGGTGTTTAGCTGAAAGTTGCAGGATTACTGCGTATCTCATGGCACAATAAGTTTCTCTTGTAACTCTTTGTTATGTGTTTGTTATCTTTCATATCTCTTTCATGTTTCCTGTGTTTAAACAGTTAATAGCAAGGAAAAAGAATAGTTCCAGGACTTAATCACAGATTACCCTGAACTCAATCTAAGCTATTTTTAATGTCTTTTCTTCAGTTATAGTAATGAAAGTGTAATTCTTAATTGCTACCCTTTCACACTATATCATCATAGTGATTATTGTTTCAGGAATTCAAATTTGCTCCTGAGGAATACATCCCTTTCTCACATCCCAGCTTAGTGGAAAATTCTTAATTGCTTTTCACTGGTTGTTTACACTCCATCATCACAATTTAAAATTTGTTTCATGAAGTATCTAAATGGCCCTGTAACTCCAGCTGCATCAAACTCAGAATTTCAAGAAACCAACAGCCACAGACTCCATTGCCCAATGGACTAATTTTACCTGCAGAGCTACACTTTAAACTTTCAGAAAGACATCCTCCCAACCAAACATAAACCAAAAAACTTTCACTTCATAACTAGCCTAAAATCTCCATAAAACAGAGACAAACCTTATAGAGAGAGCCCTCTTTGATTACAGCTGGGCTAGAAGCTGTAGTCCAAAGATTGGATAGTGGTTACCTTGGCCGTATTCCCTTGGGAGTCATAGGGAACAACCTAGGTGTTAACACGATGCATATCACCTTCCCAGTGTAAACGGTGCGATGCATACTAAATGGCCCCTCTGTAGGGTGCGATGCTCAAGAATGGACAAATGGCAGGGACAAATTGCGAGGTGGAAAATCATGGAATCTTCCAAAAGCTTCCCCTCTGACACTTGCCTCTCTGTTTTCGACCAGGGATGAGTAAGGGATCATCATTCTCCAAGTGGAATCAGGAACTATCAGAGAGAGGATACTAATCAAGACCCCAGAAGATGACTCACCCCCCTACAATCATCTATATATGGATCCCTCATCATAGAGATCCAGAGGCTGGAATCTTGTATCTTGTAGAGAAGTGTTGTTGGTTTTCTAGTGTAACTTTATAGTGTTGGGTGATATAAGCTTTACTTGAGGTGAAGAAGGGCTTTCTTGTTGGAGGATGATGTTGGGTCAGAACATATGGTTGTAATCCTCTTGCTACTTTTGATCTTAATAAAGCTATTCAAGTTTTCCTCCATATTTTTGTATGCTTGTTTATATATGTATTTGTATGGTTAACACATATCTGGTCCTGTGTTATTTATGATATAGATCTCTTTTCTTCGATTGTAGTATGTTGTTGTGATTCCATAGGTGCTCTTTGAAGCTGGGCAGATGAAGAAGAAGCGGAAAAGCTCTATCAGGAAGGAGAGGAATCAAACAAGGAAATCAAGTGCAAGGCTAAGGTTGGTCTCCTTTGTTCCACTCTTATCTATTTTCATAAAGGAAAACGAAAGTAGACTTTACTTGTTTGTTTCTAAGATAGCTACCAGTCTTAGTGGGAATAGCAGCATCCGAGTGGACACTATTCCCGGTAACAAAATGGCGACTCCGCTAGGGAGTAACTAGATTGTTTGTTAGCCTATCTTTGTTTCTTTTATAAACTTACAGATGGAGCCTGAAGCCAAGCCAACTAGCCTTCGAACTGCATTTATTATACAAATGTAAAGTAGATCAATGCTCCTTCAGTCTATCTCCGGGTTTTTTTTATGAATTAAACAATCAGTCTGCAAACATTCCAATTTCCCTAAGTGGTGGCTCTAGTAACCTCCTTAGATCAACCCTATGATTTACATATACTGAACATCACTTACTCGGCCGAAATCCCTTAACTGAATTGCAAATTGTGAGTAAAAAATCATTTAAAGTCTCGCATTGGTACCATCGCACCCTACCTTCAAGGCAATTTGTATGCATCGCACTTCCTGAGTGCAGTAGGTGCGCTGCATACTGAATTCACTGTGTGACAGGTGCGATGGTCAGGGAAGGCTAACTTTACCTTCAGACTTTGGTTTTTTCCTCACTATTTTCAGTCCTATTCAAGCGTTTTGTTGTCTGTGGTCAGTGTATCTCTATGAAAACCCCCTTCTCTTACATTATTCCGCCTCCATAGTGAAAAGAACTGTAAGTGTTTTTATGTATTGTGCGCCCTTTTCAGTTCTCTTTTGCAAAGAAGTAGCATAGTCGAACTGTCGTTTCTTGATCTGAAAGTGTCGTAGCTGTCATTTTCAGTCATAGAAGACAATCCCTTTTTTCTTGATAGTCGATTATACAGTTACTATTGTATATGATTTGAATTTTTAGTTTTTAAAGTGTTGAAAAGCAATTTTCATTTCAAAATCGCGAAGTGTCTCTCTTACCTTCACTTCATTTTGAAAAGAAATTTGTTGAGTATTGTCGCTTTGAAAATAATTCAGATTTGTACTTAACTTTCTTATCATCATTCATACATTAAGAAGGCTAAAAACAAATATATGCATGTGCATTTTCATTTAGACTGCTTGGTTTGATTTAGGACGGTGCATTTAGTGTGTGCTCTGTGCTCTTTGTTGAAAGATTCTCTACTTTCTTTCCTTACTAGCTAGGATTTTCATTGCCATAAGAAGATTAAACGTTTGTTTATCATCTTAGACTGCATTTTAGGAATTGTATACACATCGCGCGGTGAACCTGAAAGGCAAATTTTTAAGCAAGATCAACTTAAAATAAATTTAATGAATCTAACAACGCTTTGGAACTTAACGCACAACATCTAGAGGTCTAGGCTAGAGACGTATTCCGGCGTCGTAAAACCTGGTAACTGTTGTTTTCAATGTTGGTTGGGTGATTCCTCCACTCTGAGATGGAAAGTGTCAGTACGGACTTGTTCTCCCACGTACCGTCGAGTATATATTGGGAGACCACAATAGGCTGCATCCTTAATCCTTAGGAAGCCATGTCTGCCGCCCTATCGATTTCAATGCACTGAACACAACATTCAGGAAGATTGACTACCGTACTGTAAAAAGTATTCTACAGTTTTATGATTGCTTTGGTAATCCCCTCTGCCTAGATCTCCAGAGAAGTCTATTTTGCTCCTTTTCAGACTCCTTAAAAGAAAAGGTCCTCTGAGCACTTGTCACTTCAGGGTCACTAAAAATCGAAGGCGACTAGAGTAATCTTTTGTTTTTTCTCGACTCTTTAAAATTGAAAAAAGAAGTTGTGTCAAAGCGTCTAAAATTTATTTTAATCGGAATAACATCACAAATTCCCTCGTTGGTCTTGAGGTTGAGAAAAATGGAGTCTACCAACAAAGGATTTCTCCTTGGAGGAAATCCTAGTCCCTTCTCTTGGGGAGATGTTGGTGCACCCCATATGGCCACATTGTCACTTCCAGGGTTGATTATTGGTTTGCCTGTCTGGCTCTTCTCTACCTCTGTCGTTCAGAATATCGTAATTCCTGAACAGTCAAGTCAGCAACTAGATGATACTAAAGTTTCCCACCAACCTTCTACTTCATATGATTCTCCCTCTCATCCTTCCTCTTCGCTTGATAAAGCTGATAAAGCTAAAAATCAAGTAACTGAGAAGAAGAAGAAGTAGAAAGAGAAAAAGGAAAAGAAGAAAAAGGAACCAAAATAAAAAAGGGGAAACCAAGCGTCATCTAGTGAAAATCCTCACACCGCACCGTCTAAACCTAAATCTCCTTGTGTCATTTGCAATGGAGACCACTATCACCGAGATTGTCCCTGAATCCCATAGATCTTAAGGGACTGGTCTCCTCGTTTGCACAATCCAGTGTCGTCAACCTCTGATGATCATGTTGAGTGCACACCATCAACCAGTGAAAGTGAAGTATTTGGAAAGAAAAAGAATCCCAAATTTCCTTGTAAATTGTGTGAAGGAAATCACACTGTCCACCGTTGTCCCTTCCTTGACGAAGCTAAAAGAGTTTTGGGTGACCGTCCTGCTTCACCGCTACGGCTCCCTCCTGGATATAAAGAACTCTTGCCAAGTCCATCACTGGTTGAAAATCCAGCTGGCCCACTATTGTGGTCGACCGAAGCGTCTATCATTGAAAATGAACCCTTTGAATCCATACCAGACGAAAGTCAAATGGTCGAGACGGTAGTTGACCCGGTGTTGCCTTCAGAGTGTTCATCTTCGAATGATACCGTCACTGAAGAGAAAGAGAATGACACCATTCAAATTCTTTTTGTAAACACAGAATCCGATGAATTTGGGGGCAGTCCACCCATTCCTATATCGTGGGAAGGAATTTCATCAGAGTCATACCCGGTCGTCTATTCAGTCCCACCTCCAAGCAACCTAGTTGTTTCCTTCAACTAGAATCTACTAGGCAGTCCCCGTTTACCAGCTAGAGTACCATTCCAAATCATTGTACAAGCTTACAGAATGGTCATGGCTGCTACCATCATCGATGAAGGGGCTTCTATGAGTATCCTTTCCTCAACTTCTTGGAAAATGCTTGGTTGGCCGTCACTTTTTCCTGAAATGGGAAATCTCACAGGCTTTGACAAAGGAACTAGTCGACCATTAGGGATCCTTCCAAATGTGCCCATTACTTTGAGAAGGAAACTGTTCACATGAATGTGATGGTAGTTCAAGGACCCTTGGATTATAATCTACTCCTTGGACGCGACTATATTTATTGCATGGGAGCCGTCGTCTCCTCACTCTTTAGAGTAATGTGTTTTCCGCACGAAGGCAGAATGGTCAAGCTCATAGACCAAATGTCATTCCTTGGTTCACACATCACAAATAGTCAAATGCCATCCCTAAATGGTATTTTCACGCAAGGAATGTCTCATTGATCTCCAGTCCATCCACCTGATGAGCGCGAGTGATTTAGGGGGATATGTCTGAAACCTAGGGGGCACGCACCCTGGTCTGTTTCAGTAGGAAAACCTTGGGTATAGAGTAAGTTTCCATGGAGGATATATGACTAGTCTGACACACCCATCCTCACAGGAAAATGGGATTAGGCTGGAATAAGATACCTTCGTTAAAGTTATGTGAGTGGAGTAACTCTACGCCACTCACCTTTGTCTATTTCAGTAGACATCGCCAAGGAATCATTTTATCTGCTATGCGGATGGAACTTTCATGGTAACCTGGGAATTTTTCGCTATACCTGAGGGCATGCAAACCTTCCGCATGTAAGCGAAGAGTGACCATTTATTTTTTAAATTTGTAGGACCTCTAACCCTTTAAACCCATAAGGCTGGTCGTTTCCTAGCTTGCATAAAGAAAGGATCTGAGGCAAAGCTTACAAAAGGTGCAAGCCCCATCAAAAATGGCATCTTGAATGAGACATCATTATTATACGACTGGCGAGCAGTGCTACCGCAGGGTCCAAGCTCATTAAAAAATAAACCTGTCATGAGCAGTTTTAGCACATAGTTCAAGCTCGTTAAAAAATAAACATAAGTCATGAGCAAATGTTTCCCCCAGAGTTTAAGCTCATTAAAAAATGAACCAGTAAATAACCATTGTGAATGCCTTATCGCCATATTTTGAGCCTTGTTCATGTTCTCATCATCACCTCCACTCTATTTTTAGCTGATCATTCACTTCCATATGATTGTTTACCCTTTCAAGGAACATCTGCGAAGAGTGATTCTATTAGCCATCCTTGTGACACTGCCATGATTGGAAAATTCCAAACCTTACGGGAATCAGCTGCTACCCGAAATCATCACTTGTTCCTCGAAAATGAGTCTCCTTTAAGCTCTTTTCAACTGACTCATAAAATATGAAAAGATTTCCGAGTGATTGGCCCTCCGGCTCGTTAAAGTCATCGGAAGTGCTATCCCTCCTCTAGATTTTTATCTTTTTGGATTTGAGGGATTATTACACAAAACGATCGAGCGCTTGTCTTGTTCGGCTCATTAAAACTATTGAAAATTCATCCCTTTCGTATTATTTTATTCTTTTTCGGAATTAAGGGATTATATGATGAAACAAATCTTTGGAGTCTCCTTTCCGTCCCTTTCAGACTCTCTAAAATTGAAAAGGACCGAGTTATCTTTGTCGTTAAACTCGTTAAAACCGAATAGCGAGAAACTTGTCCAAATGGACGAGAACAAGTTTCACTATCGCTAGGCTCGCTAAATTATAGTGACAGGTTCACTCGAAGGGCGGATTATAGAACAAGCATATGTTATCCTCCTCAAGCTTGACAAAAATAAAGAGGTATTGGTTAGCAATGACTGGGGAAAATTGGGAAGAAAACTTGAAACACTTTATTGGTAGCAAGTCGCTCTTGAACATGACACTTTCCTTCCACATCCAAGTCAGGTTGGGTTGTTCCGTTCACTGGTCATCACCATTGGTCTGTCACACCATCCATCTCTGGGGTTAATGCTACCAATCCATCGTTAGTGTCGCCGATGTGTTCAAGAGAAGTCATTGAGACAGTTTGCCAGTGTCTCACCCACTGCAATACATTCATGCTCCATTCTTTCATGACCGCCACCCTGAACACTGTATCGTCAGATCGTTTTCACCTCCAAAATCATTTGCTTCGTTCCATGTCGTAGATGTGGGATTCATTAAGGCCCTCCTATGACGGGTCACTTCTTGTCGACATCATCTCATTATCCAAGAAGTTGACTTAAGAACAACCCCTTTCAGTACTTTGAAGCTTGCATGCCTCAATGGCAAGTTTCTCACATTTGACCACAGGTTTACATTAATGGCCTTCAACCGAGAAATTTTGTGTGGTGTTCAACACCAAGTCCTTTTTCACACCACGCAAATTGTACTATAGTACCTTGAGGGTCATTGTCATTACTGGTGATTCCTCTTGCGCCTGTTAACAACTTACATCATTGGCTGGTAATCAGGCGATGTATTTCCGTGTTCGACTCTAGGACATTTTTCACATGGATCGACTTGTACTCCAAGTGAAGATTGAACTCATTTTGAAGACCCCAGATCTAGTTTCATCCATCCGGGCTGTGATATATTCAAGAATATAAAGACATCAAATGTACATCATTACCGAACAGATGATCATCCAAATCAAAGGATGATGAGTCTGAATCATCAGTCTGCTATGTACATGAAAATGAATTTATAAAGCTGAGAATGGGAATGCCCGCCTCAGCTAGATCATGAAAAAAATGTTGTCAAGATAATGTATTGTATTGTATCTTATTACAGGTCGCCTCCCAACTCGAAAAAACTTTAGATCCTCATGGTAAAGCATTTCACCCGACATCAAAAAGATTAACGACCTCATGCTTTAGGGGGCAA
>APFE030675406.1:0-24221 GCA_000404065.3 Pinus taeda
ATTAATATGGGCTTTATTGACTCTTGACTATGACGTGGTCCCATTACATAGATAAGGGGGTTAGGGTGGGACCCTAACAGAGACTAATGAACAACTGTGATACCTGGAGACAGAGCAACACTTATGGAAAGAAAAATATCAGCTCAAAACTAAAACAACTTGAGAAATAACATGCAACACACCTAGGTGACTCATTGGAAGGTTTGCACAATTTTCACCAAGAGGCTGGGAGATTGACTGCCAAAACTACGCAGAGCATAGTTCAGACTGTCAGTGAAATTATTGATTACTGAAACTGCATAGAACACAGTCCATCTTGGCCTACTGAGGACCAAAACTAAAAAATTTGTAGTTTCAGTCAGCATGTATGCAACCCAATCAAACTGCATCTGCACAATTTTGTGGGCCAACGGTCACTGCCTCTCGGAATTGCGCAAAGCAAGCCTAGAAGGCTAGTGTTGGACAAGCTCTATGCAATTCCTAGGAGGAAGGCATAGCTTGGTGAGTTGGTAACCAGGTTGCGATGCGATATCACAATCATTGATCACACATTGTAGAGTCTAGTATATATATTACCTCTGACTTTGTCAATTGCAATATGTTCTAGATGCAATATAGATTATAATTCAGTTGATTGTTCCATCAGGTTCGCCACTTATCGCAATCACATATCACCTATGCCGTGTTCCCAAATGTTAAGACTCACTAGTTCTCGCTGATTGCAATTTGCAATGTGGCTGTCAATGCCGATAGTTTATGGCTACCACGTGGTGAAATTTTCACTCAGTTAACACTTTTGGAGCGAATTATAGGATCATACCGGAAATGGTGAAATTTGTGGAGCGAATATTGGGAAAACTAGGAGAGGCCATAACTTGTTCAGTTTTCCACCAAATTGGAGGCAAAAAGGAGGCTAGATAACCATTTTTTAGGATGTTGGACTCATTGGAGCAGGTTTCAAAATCATTTGAGCATTGTAAACACATCTTTTTTCACTTTTGAGCATAATAGTGAGGCCCAAACCATTGGAAGCTAGACTAAGGAGATGTAGCCCAAGAGGGGTGAACTGCTTTATCATGTTCCTGTTGTATTGTGTTTTTGATGATGTTCTGTACACGTTTATGATCTTGTTTAGTTTCTTATTTATGTTAAATTTCTCATAAAATTAACATAAAAACTCATCATTTCACTTGCAAAAGATGCATGAATGCTTGAGCACACTGAAAGAATTTTATTTCTAATCTAATGAGGATCTTAGTACAATAATCTCATATTCTAAATCAGATCACAAGTAGATCCTCGTGGCACCTTTAGGGAAATAAAACATCCTAAGAAGTACTTAGGGTATGCAACAATGAAGAGTCATGTCATTTATTTTGAACCATCGAACTATAAGGAAGAATCAAACTAGTGAGTTTGCAAGGATTCCATGATGGAGGAATATCAGTCCCTCATGAAGAATGATGTGTGGAAAATTGTGTTAAGTCCTAATGGGAAGTTATTGATGACTTCCAAGTTGATCTACAAGATCTAGCATGTAGTAGATGGCAACATAAATAAGTACAAAGTGAGATTTATGACAAGTAGGTTCTCCAAGAAAGAGGGAGACAACTGTGACAAGATGTTTGCTCCAATTTTTAGGTACCTCGGTTTTTAATGAGCCTATAATATTGTTCATCAGTTATAATAACACATAGGAAGTGACAGTGGTAGGAATATTTTCTTCCATGATAGAGGGAGCAGTCAAGATTATCACTAGAAGCCTTGCTTTAGTGTCAAAGGAAAATGACCTTAGAATTTGAGATAAAGGATCTAGATTTGATGCATTAATTCCTTGGTCAAGGGAAATATTTTATTGAGATCCTTCATATGATGAACTACAATATTGTCAGACTGTTGGAAATAATACTGAGAGGGGGGGTGAATTAGTATTATCAAATTCTTTTCAATATACCTTCCAGATTTATACTTTAATTTATTCTTCAGATATTGATCATTAGTTTGTATGTGAGTACCATATAATAATGAGCAAGAACAAGAAAGATAGATAATCACACCAAGGAACACCATATATAAAGTGGAAAACCAATGTGGGTGAAAACCACTGCTGTAATATGTCTCTATCTTCTCTCGATTAGAAACTTCTTTTAAAATGATTTTGTACTAGTGCAGTCCTTTACCAGTACACAGGATGCAACCTGCAGAGAGCTACAACCCTCTTTTGTTTTCCAGTCTCTCCTGGAAGGGAGCTACAACCGCCTTTGATCTTTTTACTTCTTTAAGGACCACGTTTCATGAATTTTCAAACTGGATCCAAACTACTTATACAATCAACCAATGAATCACCCAATTTCTCAGAATGCTATAAACAGAAAGGAAATACCAGTAAACTAAACCCAGAACTCTGCAGCAAATAGATAAAAGGCAGCCAACAAATACTTCAAGGAAAAGTCTGCAACTTGACCAATATAAACCTGCGGATATCCGTAGCTCTTATGTGTCTAAACTGCGCAGATCCACACCTGATCTTTATTGTGCTCTGCATACTTCTGCTCAGATCCGCACCTGCACTGTCTGTCTGACAGCGTACCTCCGCACTATGTATTCTTCTGTGCTGCGTACCTCGCACTGTGCCTTCTGCTTCTTTGTGTACCCCATGCACTGCACCTTCTTCTTAGCTGTGTACCCTGCATTGCGCCTTCTTCTGCGCTGTGTACCCCCGCACTGCGCTTTCTCCTGCATTACATACCCCCGCACTTACGCCGTGGATCGCCTGCGAACTTCTGATTAGGGAAAAATTAATAGTCCTCCAATGTGCCACAGTTAGTCATATCCACAGATCTATTCATGTGCTCGAGAGATCACGACCTATCAATAGATTCGCCTTAAGTTTTCTCCTTGATTTAGATCTAGCTTTTAAAAATCAATCACCCAAAATTTCAGATCTTAAGATATTCAAATTTCACCAGTGTGTAGCCAAGAGATCTCCTTTCCTTTTTATAGGCAAGCCTTTCACAATACCATGGTCCAAAACAAAATACCACGAACCCAATACCTTGGATCAATATTTTTAGATGCAAAACCACGGACCAAAACCATAGGATCAAATATGTCGCACTAAAATCCATGGACCATTCATAAAGATCCCCACGTGCACGCGCTTTTTTGCATTGGAGAGAGTGAAACAGGGGTTCGCACCTTCTGAATGGAGCACCTGCGTGTATGTCCACAGTTCTTGGTCGGCGTACCTGCGGGTCCGCAGATTCTCTTAAGATCACCTGCGGGTATCTCATTTTCCATGATTTTGAGTGCATGAACTGAGATTTGCCACATGAGTGAGTTGCCATCAAGTACAACACCTGTACCATAGAGCCAAACCAGAGTCATAATGCAAACAAATTATGTTAGGGCATGTAGAATCTGTCATGCATAGCTTCTCTTGAAATATTCTACACACAACCTTAAATAACTATTCTCGAAATATTGTCTATGTTAGTGTCATATGATCACATGATGTGTGACCATTGGCTACCACCCAAAAACATCGCATTACAAAAATTTCTCACAATACTATACTCAATGTAATCCCTATTCAACACTTTTTGCAAAATTATGGCCGATTTGAAGAGATGAGTCATGTAGAAATTTGATATGTCTTATGAAAATGTCACTAACTATCCATGTCTGTTTTTTCTATGTATATACCCTAGATACACCGAACAGAATCTGATACATATCAAATCTTTTACTAATCCCCTGTGCTTTTGCATTTGTCCATTTTTCTTTGTCAAACACATGCTTGTCACAAAAGGCAAGTAATTGCTTATACTTGCTGTCACGTAGTTTTGTATGAGATGATTTTCAGTTAGCGTTACAATAATCAGTGAAAGAATAGAGTCCATTCGAGAAACAATGGAAACAATTTGCATCTCTGACAACAATTCCCTTCCTGGTGATCATCGAAATGAGCTTTGTGGCATTGTGGCAGTGCCCACAAACGCGAAGGTTCTTGGTAATCTGGATAGCTGATCTAGGCATCTATTGATAACCAGAATAAATGGCAAGCTTCTCATTGTGGACATAAAGTATTTGCATCTTCTCCTAATAATCTACCTCCTTGACAAAGAGAGACCCTTCTTGTGATTATACCAAACCTTGATCACTGTAGTCTCACTAAATTTCTTGTTGTTGTACTGAGAGAGAGTTTCACTCTTGACAGTGAGATAAAACTCCCATTTTATATTGTCACTCATGTACTAAACAATCTCATTGCCTAGTTTGGTCATTTGGCATACATTAATAAACTTATATTATCTTACATACATTTATTACTAAGTAAATGCATATATAACATGGGGCATGTACTCTATAAGTGATATTGCTTACCTTATCCATTATCTCAAAAGATTCATATTTGAAGGCTTTGATTTTCTTCTATGGTCTTGTTGACATGGGAAAATGTTCCTTGTCAACTTCATAGGATTATTGGGCAAAAGGCCCAACTATTGCAATGGAAACCCCGTTGGTTATGGACCAACTACCATAATCTAGGATTGATGAGCTAAAAATTAAATGCAACTAATAATGAAATGTAGCCTAACTAAATCTTATTTAGAAATAAAGAATAAGATGACATGAAATGAAATTAAATAGAAATGCTAAAATAAATAGTCCACTCACTACAAATGATATGAAATCACCCCTAGGTGACCTCAGGAAATTAATGAAGGTATTATAGACTCATGTGCTGGTGTGTGTGTCTATGTTATCTTGCGCAACAGATCGATAAGATTGTGAAATACACAGACACTTGAAACAGTAAGAGATCACAGTAAGTAAACATAAACACAACAAAATTTAATAAGGAGTTCACCCAATCCTCCTAGGCTATGTCTCCTGGTCTAGCCTTTAATGGTGACCTTTTTATTATGTTTTTAAAGCAGAGTCTTACAATAAGGAGCTCAATATTAGTCTCACTTGACAGAGGATGATCAATAGGATGACACTTGGAATTCCCAAGTCCTTAAAGTTCACAGACTCCCCTTACCGAATTTCGACCTCAATTGGTCTCTGTCTGCTCGATGTTGCCCTTACTCTGATGGTCAGCTCGGCTTCTCTTCCCTCTGTAACTTTGTCTCTCTTTCTGTGTCTCTTGGCCTTCAGCTTCTTCATGGCTTCTCTACCTCACTGTCTCCTTGCTTCCTGTCAGCTCATGGATTTAAAGCCAATTCGTTCCTTCGACTGTTTGTTTCGGCTTCTCAGCTTTCTAGATTGCCTACCTCTATTTGCTGGGACTCCTCTACCCTACATCATCATCACCGTGTAACGCTTCGCAGAGAGGTGGCCACCTGTCTGTTTGCAAACTGAGTGTCAATTCTTCCTAAACAATCGTTTTTCCGTTATTTCCTAGATGCCTGTGAAACGGATCCTTTTGTCGATTCATTGGTCAAATCGAACTTCAAATCTTATGCGTCGTAGTTTATTTCTCCCCTGGGTCCGGTCATCCATCAGGTTGAACCTCCAATGTTGATCTGGAGCCCCCAGATCCTACAGTCTTTGGTTATATCACGCGGTTGAGTTGCTCGACCGTTAGTCTGCGATGTAAGCGGTTTCTCTCTGTCCCTGCCAGAGATACATCACTCAGTGTATGGAATTGCTGGGTCCTCGGCCAAATCCTCTTACTGCCTGAAATGCCTTTGATATTCCACCAGTTTTGAGTGCAGGACCCGCCTTGTCGGTTTTAGGGCTTTTCCACGGTTTTTTGTTTTCCTTGTGACCGAGCGCTCAGGGCTTCTCCTTCTCGAGGGGTTTTTCCCAGCAATACGCAATAAATAGTCTCCATTTCCAGATCTGAGCTTCCTAATTGTCATTTTTGCACCATGCGTGGTATCCATGGGCCAACGGTCAATGTGATTTGACCGAAGGTCCTCGTTGCTCCGTGCTAGCTACAAATTGCCATTATTCAGAGTTTATTTCTGATAGCTATAAGATTTCTTGAAGTCTGTCATTCATTCTTATCAATCATGGAATTGTTTGAGGATCCAATTCGGATCACGGCCTTCCCACTGAAAAATATTTTGGACCACCAAAACTTGGTTTTCAAGCATCAACTAAGTGAGGGTACAACTTTCTCACCTATCCAATCTCTATCCATTTTGCACTGCTTGGATTCAACATCTCCCTATGCATCGTTCTCACCTTCCTGTCCATAACTATTCCTTCCTGCAATTCATTAAGATATTCAGGTAATATGTCATCAATAGAAGGCAATTGACTCTGCTCTTCAGGATCTTCAATTAACGAAGGTTCAAATAGTCTCAAGCTATCTCCATTGAAGACTGAGTAGATGTGCATATAAGCTGGAAAATCAAGGCAAAAGCCATTCTCACCAATTTTCTCATGGATCCTGAAAGGTCCATACCCTATTGGTTTTAGATTTTTACCTTCACCTTGCATCATGTCCTTGTTGATATACAACTAGACTTGATCACAAACTAGAAAAGTATGCTCCATCCAATGCTTGTCATGCCTTACCTTTTATTTGGCTTGGCTCTTTTCCAGCTGTTCCTGTACTGCCTGATGGATCTTTTAGATTTGTTTAATGAACCTAGTTTCCTTGTCGACATCATTGTGTCCCTTAACTGTTGTGTCCTTACCAAAGACAAAATTGAAGGGAGACCTTGGTGTGAAACCAAAACAGGTCTCAAAAGGAGATCTCTGTGGAAGAATGTTTTTCTCGATTGTAAGCATGTTGCACATAACAGAAATGTTCATCCCAAAGCTTGGGATGTTTGCTGCAATATCCCCTGAGCAACTGGATCACCGTCCTGTTGACTACTTCTATCTAGCCATCGATTTGTGGATGGAAAGATGTGATTTTGTTCAGTTTGGTGTCCATTAGTTCCCACATACTTTAGCAA
Source organism: Pinus taeda (assembly GCA_000404065.3). NCBI lineage: Eukaryota > Viridiplantae > Streptophyta > Pinopsida > Pinales > Pinaceae > Pinus > Pinus taeda. Next base: position 6,921 of record APFE030675406.1, read on the forward strand.
AACTTCACCGCAAATCTGGTGTCTCAATAAGATATAATGGAAGTGGTTAATCCAAAATGAACCCATACATGCTGAAAGAATATTTTGTAGTTTGTTCAGATGTAATCTGTTTATGAGAAGGTAGCAAAATACATTGCTGAACCTATCCATAACAACATACAGATAATCATGACCCTTCCTATATTTAGGCAGTCCTCCAACAAAGTCCATGGAAACACTTTCCCAAGGATGAGAAGGAACTAGCAATGGAGTGTACAAGCCTAGTTTCCTATTGTTGGGCTTGCTTTGAGCACACATAGTACACCCTCTTACATATCTAGAAACCGTCTCATTCATTTTTGGCCAATAAAAAAATATTTGTAGCTGTGCAATTGTTCTGCTTACCGAAAAGTGACCTAATATTAGAGAAGTGTGTGCTTCTCGAATTATCTCTACTCTTTCAGTTTGTGGAATGCATATTTTCCCACAATGATACAAGAGTTGGTCCTTAATATGATAATCCAATTCTTCTACTCATTTTCCTTGACTTAAAGTTTCATATACATCTTTAAAGTCTATATCTTGAGCCTATTGTTCATTGTAACTTTCATGTAATACATAATTATGCTTAAGTATAGTAGATGCATTTATAATGGGTCTAGATAACATATCTGCAACTTTATTATGTAAGCCCTTTTTATATCTGATGACTAAATGAAACTGTTGTAGGAGCCCCATCCACCTGTAGTGTCTTGATTGCTACAACTTAGTTTGGGAGTGTAGATATTGAAGTGGTTGATGATCAGTATGGATAACTGTTTCATTGCCCATTAAGTAATGTTTCCACTTTTCACACTCTGTACTAATGCATACAATTCCTTATCATATAAGGGATAGTTAACTACTGCAGAGTTAAACATCTCAGAATGATAACTTATGGGTTTACCATGTTGTATCAACACTGCTCCCATGGCATAGTCACTAGCATCTATTTGGATCTCAAATGGTCTTTGAAGATATGGCAGTGCTAGTACTCGCGCTGTACTAATCTTTTCTTTCAAGGTGTCGAAGGCTTTTTGTTGTTTTCCTCCCCACTGAAACACCTTGTTCAACCCTGTTAAAGCATGTAAGGGAGCTGCAATTAAGGAAAAGTTAGAAATGAACTTTCTCCAATATTGTGCTGCTCCTAAGAAGCTTCTAACTTCTGCAGCAGATTTGGGTTTAGGCCAGTTTACAATGACTACCACCTTAGCAGGATCTATCTTTAATTCACCACCCCCTACTATATGTCCCAAATAATTCAAAGATGTTTTGCCAAATTTACATTTTGAGAGTTTAACATAAAGTTTTTCTCTTTTCAAAACATCTAGTGTCTGCTTAACATGCTTTAAATGTTCTTCCCATGTTTTTCTAAATATAAGAATGTCATCCAGATATACAATACAAAATCATCAAGAAAATGTCTAAGCACATCATTCATTATTCTCATGAAAGTAGCAAGAGCATTAGTTAAGCCAAAAGGCATAACCAAGCACTCATACAATCCCTACTTTGTTTTGAAATCAGTCTTCCATGCATCTTGTTTTGCAACTCTGACGTGATGATATCCACTATGCAAATTTAACTTGGAAAAATAAACAGATTCCTTTAACTGATATAATAGATCATCTATGCAAGGAAGGGGATAACGATTTTTTATTGTTATTTTATTCAGTGCTCGGTAATCAATGCACATTCTCCATGAGCCATCTTTCTTTCTCACCAAAAGGATTGGTGACCCACATGGTGATGTGCTAGGTCTAATGAACCCCTTCTCAAGTAATTCCTACACCTGATTCTTGATTTCTGAATTCTCTAAAGTAGACAACCTATACATCCCAATGTTAGGCAATGGAGCATCTTGTTGCAAATTAATATCACACACTATTTCCTTTTTGGGTGGTAGATCTTTAGGTTCTTGAAACAAGGTATCATACTTTGCAACAACTTTTTCTAAATTAGCTTGCTGTTTAGCATCACAGCCCTCAAATACATTGGTTTTATCAGGTTTCTTTTCCTTTACAACCATCAGTAAAAATTGTTTGCATGAATTTACAATTCGTTTCATCTTCCATGAGTTTATGAGAGTATAATTATTCTTGAGCTTATGAGCTCTTACAAAGTATTCTATTCCATCTTTAACGAGTAGATACTTATTCTCAGCTGTATAGAAAATAGTTTTTATGTCATACAAGTAATGACTTTCTAAAATAATTCCACATATATCCAAAGGAATTATATCTAACTCAACCTCATCTACAAATGTTGACCCAAAAGAAAACTTGAGTTTGCATTGTCTAGTCACTTGTAGTCGTGCTTTATCACTTAACCAACCTAATGGGTATGGTTTCTTGTGAGTGTAGTCAGTAATCCCAACTTCTTCACAATTGCTTCATAAATTAAATTTACTTGTGAGCCACTATCAAGCAAAGTATACATCTTTTGATGTTTGGAAATAACTCGAATATGGAAAAGATCATGGATTTTTCTCTCATTTTCTTCATCAATAGTAGATTTTGCATAATTATTAGTAGATGCTTTAGATTATTACCTTTTATACCTGTGGCTACAATGGTTGTTTCCTCTCCTGAGTCTGACCCCAAATCTTTCAAAATAGCTACAACAATCTTCTTCTTCTTGCCCTAAAACTTCTTAGGTCTCAGCTTTGGATGCAGAATCCAACAGTGCTCATCATCATGCCCATCCTTCTTGCAGTGAGTGCATGAATACTTTCATTTTGTGCAGTTTCGGCCTTCCTCTCTTTTCATTTCTATTTTCTTTTCTCCTTATTCTTGCTTGCAATGGGCTTGGATGATCCTCCAACCTTTGGGTTCCCATTATTTCCTCTAGCTTCTAGATGCATAGCTTGAACAGATACCTCATCTATACTAGTGGGATTAAACATGAGGATAGAGTGCCTCATGTAGCTGTGTAGACCACCGATGTACTTCAACAGAGTCTCAGGTGAGTCTAATGAGATTCCTAGAATCAAAGCTCTCTTCCTAAATTCTTGGGTGTAACCTTGTACACTTTTCCCTTTCAATTGGCGAAGAGTTTTCCAGCTCATCATGGCTTGTTGCATGTAGGCCAATGGATAGAACTACCTTTTGATTGCATAAACAAATTCACTCTAGAAAGAAAGAGACTTACCATGTCTCTTCATGTCAGCCTTGGTCCTTCCTTCCCACCAAACCAAGGGATTTCCCCCAAGGCGTTGGTTTCCTAGCTGAATCTTGCTCTTGTTTGAGTCGATACTCTGCACTCTACAATAAACATCAGTTTGTTTGATCCAATTGTCCAGCTTTTCTGCATTCAACTCTCCATCACATATTGGTAAATCAAATTTAACATCTAGTTTAATCAAAGATGTCTTCTTTTTATGTGCAGGGCTATTAGGAGGTGTGAGAAAGTTTTCTTCTTTCCCTTTTCCTTTTGAGTGGTCATGGAGGAGAGACTCTTCTTCTCCTTTATCTTGTTTGGAGCCTGATGATTCCTAATCTTTATGTTTTTTAAAGTCCTTATACATTTCCTTTACCATGGATCTCATGGCTGGGAAACTATATATAAATTGAGGGTCTAGGCCCAAAGAACCTTCCTTTGACATTGCCTTCTAAGGGTAGACTCTTCCAATTTTAGGATTAGTTTCGACCAACTCTCCTCCTCCTAATTTGAGCTTCGATCTAGTTAGCATTGAACATCTAAATCCAACATAAGCTTGTCTAACCTTAACAACCTATAGCTTTGATACCACTTGATCTGAAATCACCCCTAGGTGACCTCAGGAAATTAATGAAGGTACTATAGACTCATGTGCTGGTGTGTGTGCCTATGTTATATTGTGCATAGACTGAAGAAGGAAGTTAAATTGTGGGTCAATAGGAGGAAGAAGGATATCAACAATGAGTTTCTTGAAATAGATAAGGAGGTTACAACCTTAAATGATCCCACAAACCAGGAGTATTTTACAGAGTCTACCAAGAAGAAACTGCTAGTTACAACAAAAAGGAAACAAAATATTTTGATAATGTGAGAGGAGGAATGGAGAAAGGTAGTGTGGGTAGTTGCGAGGGATAGAAACACTCACTTCTTTCATCACTTTCATCGAAAAGTAAGGATGTTAATTCTATATGGGACATTAGGGATGGGGAGGAGAATGTGCTCATGAAGTAGCAAAACATCCAGAATGAGGCTATATGTTACTACAACAACCATTTCAAAGTAATGGAGGGCCCTAACATTTAAAAACAAATGCATTTTATAAATCTCTTTCCCAATATGATGAGTAAGGAGGAAGACTCTTTGTTGGATAGGTCAATATCTATGCAGCAGTTGTTAGGGATCATGAAAGCTTTGGCACATGATAAGAGCCTTGGACTAGATGGTTGGCCATTCAAGCTATTTCTACACTTCAAGGACGCCATGGGACAAGATATCCTTGACATGGTTGAATAATCAAGGTGTATGGGATCTATATCTAGTGCTATAAATGCTACATTTATTACTCTTATTCCAAAGAAGTTAGGTTCGTCGTCTTTCTCAGACTACATGCATATCTCCTTCTGTGATTTTGTTTATAAGCTGGTATCCAAAATGATTTATAATAGAATTAAATAGATGATGTTAGTTTATATTATGCCATAACAATTTGGTTTCATTTCCAACAGATAAATATAAGAAGTTGTGGCCATCTCCCAAGAATGCATTCATTTAATTAAATTTCAGATGATGAAGGCACGCCTTATGAAGGTTGATCTAATTAAGGCATATGATAGTGTGGACTGAGAGTTCCTATGGATGATTTTGCATAAATAGGATTTGATCAGAATATTATTGACTGGATCACGGCTTGTATTACTTCTGTGAACCTCATGATTCTCATCTATAGGCTACCAAGAGATTTTTTCAAGGTTTCTAGAGGACCCTGCTAGGGATATACTCTATCACCTATGATGTTCATTTTAGTTATATATGGACTAAGTAGAGGGATTAGAGATGCTAGGTCACAAGGTTCTATTATTGACTGCAAGATATCTAGGCATATCAGTATTTCTCACCTCATGTTTGTGGATGACGTGCTTTTCATTGGTGAAGCTAATATTGTGGAATAGAGGGTTCTCTTTCGAATACTTACTAGTTTTGTTGCAACTTCTGGTCTCATCATGAACAAAGAAAAATATCAGCTAATTATGGACAAGATGGAAGAGCAAGTAGTGTAGGAGAGTGAATATATTTGAGGTCACACTAAGTCCAATGGGTGGAGGTTTCAAGGGCTTGGGTTTCATCTTGAAGCCAAATAAGTATGATATCTAGGAATAGGATTGGCTCATTACAAAATTTTAGAAAAGATGACTCATTGGGACCATAGATGGCTATCAATGGGAGGCATTCTTGTTATGATCAAAGAGGTACTTTAGGGACTTTCTATTTACTAGATCCATTTATTTAAACTTCTAAAATTTATTATAAAAATATTTCATGCAATCCTTGCAAAGTGTATTTGGGTAGGTACTAGAAAGACTAGAAAAATCCATTTGGCACAACTTGATGTGATATCATGGATTGAATCTGATTTGGGATGTGGCATTCAAGACACTGAGAGTTTCAATGTGGCTGAGCTTGTCAAAAACCTACGATGAACTTTTAAAGGGGGTTTATGCCAACAAGTTATTAGGTTAGAGTATCTAGATAATATACAACTTAATGCTTGGATTTCCACAAGGGATCTATTAAAAAAGAGTCATCTATCATTTGGAGAAGCCTGATGATGGCCAAACATTGGTTGGTGAGGAACCTGCGATGGAAGGTCGGAAGGGGTGATCAAATCAAAGTTGGGCTATATGTTATTAATGGCATGGAGGGCAGATAACTACTCTCTGTCCCTGTTATACTTTTCCTTAGGCTATTGGGCATTTATTTCTTGAATCAACTATGTGGTCAGAATCATATTTTTTCTTGGTTCCCAAATTTGGCAGAGTGCAAGAGACCTAGGTATGGTAGAGGGAGGCAGAATGGGAATGGTATAGATATGAGATTTATCAAGCGGGCATCACAGTGAATGAGAAGGAGAATCTATTATCATGGAATTGGAGTATGATAGATGGGGAAATATTAGTTTCAGAGATATACTCTCAGATTACGAATGGGCACGACTACCTTCCAACAATTCTTGGATGCCACATGCATGGAAATGGGAGGTTCCATTGAAGCAAAAATGTTTCATATGGCTAGTGCTCAAAATCATATCCTAATGTGGGAAAACGTTTTAAGAATGGGAATTCAAGGCCCAGGCTTTTTTTCACGGCGTTGTAGGGAGAATGAAGAGTTGGCACATCTATTTCTGTTGGGCCCATTTATGATTACGGTATGGAAACAATTTTTGTGAAACAAATTGCCCCCTAAATTGCGAAGTCTGTAATAGATGAGGATAGTTTTGTCATCTAAGAAGAGTGAAGTACTTTATCATTTCAAGATCTTCCTGTGGACACTCCGATTGGAACCTGTAAAAACATTCAATGCAAAACATATATATATAATATTATATATATATATATGAACATATCATCACTGAGGTAGGCATTCCCATACTCAGATCAAATCTGACTAGAAAACTATCTAAACTGCTCTGATACAAGAATGATTTTGTAATACATCACAGGTATAGACATATGTAGACACAGTATAGGCACACAAATTTATTTATGAATAGTCCACTGTATAATGAATAACAAAATTCCTCGTAGCCTGCATGGTGGAAACTAGATCCAGGGTCTTGATTTCTTCTTCCCGGACTAGTACGATTCTATCCATGTGAATGAATGTGTTGAAGTCGAACATGGTAGAAACCACTTGATTACCAGTCAATGATGTGAACTATTAACAAGTGTAAGAGAAACCACCAATAATGTCAATGGCCCTCAAAGTACTCAATACAATCCATGAAATGTGAATAAATGGGTCGATGTTGAACACATCACAAAATCCTTTGATTGAAGGTCAATGATGCAACCTGTCATCAAAGGCAAGAAACCTGCCATTAGGGCATGCAAATTCCAAGGTACTGGCGGTTTCTAGATCATCTTTCTAGATAATGAGTTGGAGTCGATAGAAATCAATCCGTCATAGGCAAGCCCACAACACAAAATCATAGATCAAGTTTTGAAGAAATATATTTGGCAAGGACTAACTTAGGGATGGTCAAGTATTTTGCAAATGAATGGTTTATTTGAACTGATCTCTTGAACATATAACGACACTGCAGATGGTTCCGTGATAATTGACCCAAAGTTAATACCCAGAAACCAGCTAAAGACTTTTAATATGGTTTGATTAACTGTTAGGCAAAGGATTTCTCAACCCAGGTGAACCAAAAGTGTCGTGTTCAAGAGTGGTTAACTACTTTTCTAAACACAAAGTATAACAAACAGGTTCATTTTTCTCTCTTTCCCCCACCATTTCTGGCAAGTACCTCTTTATTTTTGACAAGCTTGAGGAGGATAACATTTGCTTGATTATAAGCTCATCCTTCGGATGAGTCCAACTCAGTTTAAAATTTGAACCCTAAGAAGGAGTGGTCCATTTCTATTTAAATTTGAACAGGTCCTTTACTATTAAATTTTAATGAGTCCAGTATAGGAAAAACTCGGTGTTTTTCAATTTTAGGGAGTCAGAAGAAAAACTTAAGAAAATTCCATGGTTGTCCTTTTTCGTAAATTTGTGTCCCCCAAGCCCGAAAAAGTATAAAATGATACTTGAGAGAACTGCTTGATCATTACGATCAAGGAGTACTTTTCATAATTAGTCGCCCTGATATGAAAAAGTAAAAAAGCGACCAAAGACACATCATTTTATTACCAATATCAAACTTGAAAAGACAAAAGTCTGGCAATATTTTCATGTTTATACGGTAAAAAAAGAGCTGTAAGTGCACCGTATTTTTAATTCCATTTTAACGAGTTTAAAAAGGAAAAACTCAGTAATATTTTCATATTTTATGAGTCAGAAAAGAGCTTAAAGAGGAATCATCCTAGAGGAATGAGTGGTATAAAGGGTAGCAACTGGTTCTGGCAATGGTGGAACCGCTCAAAACATAATGGTTAAGAGGATGGCTAATAAAACCACTCATAACTGCGGTCCCTCAGGGAAGGAAAACAAGCAAGTGAAAGCATATGATCAGCCAAAGAGATGGTGGCGATGGAATGAAAACAACCAAGGCTCATCTAACATAATTTAACAGATAAAGACGGCAATCACGAGATGTAAACTGGGTATGGGTTCTTTTTTACACAAGCTTGAACCATAGAGAACTCTGCTTGACTTGGGTTTCATGTTGACGCAAGCTTGAAACGAAAAACTATGCTTGTTATAAGTTTTCATGCCCCCAACTTAATGACACAAATCGAGGTACATGCCCCCCAAGCTTCATTGCATTCAACCAGGTGGATGAAATGGAGGTTTACTTTCAAGTTCTTGAAAAGACTCGACTTGAAAAAGGCAGTTGTTTTATTTTTAATGAGGTTGACATAGGAAAAGAACTATCCTCAAAGCCCTTGTTTTATTTTTTAAATGAGCTTGACACAAGAAAAGGAACTATGTTAAAAAATCCTTGATTCATTTTTTAACGAGCTTTACACAAGACAAGGAACTATGCTCATGACATCCAGTTTCATTTTTTAACGAGCTTGACACAGGAAAAGAACTATCCTCGCGATTGGTCAGGTATTATAAAATGAGTGTATAGCCTGATATGCAATTTCAAAGGGACTCATAGGCATCGTGCCATGAAATGAATCCATCTCAGAATCAGAAGGTACGATTCGAGGATCATCAAAAGCAATAGTGTTCGATGAAATCATATGAATATTTGCAATAGAAGGCAATACGTTAGGAGGAGGGAAGGAAAAAGTTCCTAGTAAACCAAAATCTTTAATCAATCCTACTCCAACATCTTCATAAGGGATAGTTGTTTTACCGACATGTTGAACACTATCAGTAGAGGCTGGGTCAGATGAGAAATAACTCAGCTGGTCGATCGTTATGATCTTTCTGTTATGAGGAAACTTAACAAGCTGAAAGATTGATGAAACAATGACAGTCATAGCATAAGACCAACTACGACCAAAGAGAAGGTTGTAATCTAGAGGGGCATCAACCACTTCCACATCTAGATTTACAGTTTTGCCTTCTAGCTCTATAGGTAAATCTTCCAAAATACCAAAAGGATGGAACCCTTGGCCATCAAAAGCCCTTAGAATCATCAGGGATTGATTTAGTGTAGGAGAAACAAGTGATATCCAACACTGGATCGATATAATACACGTAAAAGCTCCCTCATCAATCACAGTTTGAAAGCAAGGTCTATTTTTGACTAACACTGGGATCTGGAAAGCCATTTGATGAGGTAGGTGAGGTGTACTATTTTCTAAATCAAAGATTATAAGTTTCGAATCCTAAATATCAATAGCTCATATAGCTGACAATAGTAATTTATTGTAGAATTGAGGCTTCTGTGATCCATCAAAGTTATAAGAAGAATTTCGGCGTAAATCACATATAGAAAGACCTTTGTCGACGCGTTTCAAACCAACTAGTGTGGTTTATCGTCAGTTCAAGTTGAAGAAACAGATCCAGTCTAGCATGTTAAATAGTCTAAGCAGAGACTCCAGCGGCTAAAAAAAAAAGATTAACGACTAAATTTTGAGGCATGATTGCAGCACTTCCAAAGCCGATAATGCCGAAGGAGCAATGGCCAGGTCTTAAACAATGTTATAATTTTGAGCAGCTCTCACAACTGATTTCCGAAATATACCTTTAGCAAGCGGTTTGGTTACTAAGTCTGGATTGGATTTCTAGATCTGTAGTGGATGAGAAACAGGAGGAGTTGAAGTTGATGGGTTTGAATTAGAAGATTCCGCTTCTTTATCATCAACAAGATTGTTACTACCATAATCTTGTGATCGCGTCACAATCCTGACATGAGACATCATCATGATGGGTTCTTATGAGGTATTCGAGGAAGAAGCAACCACTTTACTATCTTGAGTAGCAGAAGGATCCTCCAAGATGGTAGTTGTTTGAGAACCTTTAACAAATTTCGAAAACTCTGCTCGATATGGGCATTCTTTAGTAAAATGATCCTCATCACAGATGAAACAAGGATAGCGAGGTTTTCATCTTTCATCAACAAATTCATTTTTATTTGTTTTCTCTTTTGAATTTTGATTGTTTTATTCATCCCCTTCTCGTTACTACCAGATTTGGTCGGATATGAATCTACGACATGGACATCGATAGAAAATTTAGTGGGAGAATCTCATTTTTGGGAATCAGGTAAAGTTATTGTAGGAGAAGAATTCTTTGAAGATTTCTTCTTGCTCTTAAAACTAACTCAACCAACCATACCATCAACAGCATGAGACCCTGAAGGAGTTGTAGTTTTCGGAAGATCAGGGATTTTTTCTTGTAAAGTACCTGACTGCATATAAATGAGGTCAAGGTACTGAGCCTGAGCAATGACTTGCTCTTCAGTAACAACTCCTGCCTTAGCTACATATTCAGTGATTTTAGGTAATAATGATTTAATGAACCATTCTATTAAAATTTGATCCGAGATAAAAACTTTCACTAAACGCCTTCTACGTCGCCATTCATGAATATGATCAGAAATATATGTGGACATAGATTTTTTTAATGAAGTTAATAATTCCGTGCCATTGTCGTATCTGACAGGCAACTGAAAATGAGTTAAGAAAGAAGTAGCTAACTGACTAAAATTATAAAAGGAGCCTCGTGGTAACTCAATGTACCTTTTGGCAGCAAGACCAATCAGAGTTCTTTGAAAAAGACTTAAGTGAATTGAATCATCTATGATCGAATTAGATGCACACCAGACGTGATAATTCATCACATGATTTGATGGATCCTCAGTTGACTTACCCTTGAATTTCGGGATATCACTAGGCAACTTATTAGGCATTAGCAGCCAATACAGAAGATAGTAAATCAGATCGTTCATAAGGCGTGACAAATCAAGTAAATCCAAAGTTGCAATAAATGGTAACTGACTGTTAGGTTCATGAAAACCTTGTGTAATGAGACCAGCTCCAGGAGGAGGATATCCAGGATAACTTGGAAACGGATTTTTATTAGGAATGTTATAACCTCCCGGGAAACTAGGATTAACCGAACCAAACTGGGGTTGTTGAGGTTGTTGATAAGTATAGCCAGGGTACAGTTGATACTGATAAACTGGATTTTGTATAGTAGGACCAGATTGATACTTTCCCTGGTACGGTTGACTCGTGGCAATTGTACTTGGACCAGCTTGTCCTGCAGGCATTTGGACCGAAGTCTGAACCATAGGTCCTGATTGGGGTAAAGAGACTTGAGGAGTTGAAACTGATCCAGGGATAGTAGAAACCAAAGCTACTGATACTCCAAAAGTAGGTGGGGTAGATTGAAAAGAAGCTACAGTATTTGCAGCAGCAGTTTGAGGCGGAGTTTCAGGTGAACTAGGCCCATTCTGATGAATTACATTAGGTGCAGAGGTTTGAACCATAGGTTGGACAGGTTGCTGGGTTGGACTAGTAACCAAGGGTTGTCTAGTTTGATTAGATAACTGCACATTAGATTGCAAATTTTGTTGAGTTTGAGATGGATCCCACACCATATTCATTCTGGAACCCATAAAAGGTTGTACATAAGGAGAACCGTAACCTGGTTGAACGTAGGGTTGATAATTAGGAGGTACATTTCAGTTCCTTGTAAAAATGATTGACCAAAAGGCTGTTGGAAACCTTGAGTTGGGTACTGACCTTGAGGTTGATAACCCTAAGCCATGTACTGAATCTGGGGTTGATAAGAATCATGTGGAATATGGGGTTGACCTTGGGGTATGTACTGTCCTGAAGGTTGAAAACCTTGAGGTAGCTCTGCAAGTGGAAACTGACTACCTTGCGGTTGCCCCCTAGGCAATATCTAACTACCTTGAGGTTGCCCCCCAGGCAGTAACTGACTACCTTGCCCCCCAGGCGGTAACTGGCTACCTTGAGGTTGAGGGTTTGGAATAGTACCAGACATCATAAAGATCTATTCTATGCTCAACGTTTTAGTTCCATTATAACCAGGTGACAACTGATGTTCAGTTGGTCGAGGAGTTGCCCCTGAAAAGGTACCAGAAAGTGACTGGTACCCCAAAGGAACAATAGGACCACCATATAAAAATGTTTTAGGTGATTGGGAAAACATAGATGACTGTCTTGACATGATTAATCAAGGATAATAATCTCTGGGTGTATGATGGAAATAATCACACGCAAACAAAGAAAATTTCAATAAAAGCACCTAAAGTCTCTAAAGAAACAAACAACTGAATAACACGCCTAAAAAATCTAAGAGTTCAAACCACACACAAATAGTAACTTTATGTACCGAAAACACTAGTTGGTGATGAAATCCAATGTCGCAGAATTCAATACAGAAATGGCAGTTGGAAGAGTTACCCCGACAACCTGCTTAATGAAACAAACTGGCACAAGTTTCTTCGAAAATATGTCTCGAGTGAAGAGAACCACCCAGAGAGTCCAAGTGAGTCTAGTCGACGTCTGCTCCAGGTACAGTGAGACCTGTCCTTCACCGTCACCTTAGGAAAGAATCTTAAGATTATGGTCACTAAGGTTACCAACAGTAACAAATACAACTGGGGGAATAGTCTACGATCCGATCTATGCACAAGGGCAGAGTAACAAAGCTCAATCCCCTTGAAGGCTCCTCAACATGATCAATCCGAGGTTTACCAACAAGTGAACCCAGGCTCCTTGACAATGGTTAATCCAAGGTTTGCCGTTTTTAATACACACAAATATTCTATCTTTCCCAATGAGACAGCCTTGATTGTCTCAAAAGTTTGGACATGATCTCATGATTGACTCCTTTAAGAGGAGCTTCCCAGATTATATCAATTACAATTGGATTTATTTCCTACTGCAAGATATAGCTACTTGTTTTTTTAACTATCTTGGAGAGTTAATTACTCCCTACTCCAAGATACTATCCTAAGTTATATTGGTGATAAGAGCCCTAGAAATAAAAAGATTACTAGATCAATTTTAATTAAGCGTTATTTTTATGGGTTGTTTTTTAAGTCAATAGGTATGGAGATGAAACTTTGATGGTGCGAAGACTCTACTCCAAAAAAAACACTAAAAAATGCACCTAAAATGATAAAATATTCGTTTTCCTTCTATGAATCTCTAACTAAAAGAAAGATTTGAGAATGCAATTCTTTGAAAAATAAATCTTTCCTTCAACATGTCAATGAAAATAAAATCTTTTTGTCTTTTTCAATAAACTCAAAACGAGACTACTAATTATGCTCACAAAAAATCCATTTTCTTTTTCAAGACTCAAAACTACAAAAACAATTCTTTCAAAAGAGATTCTACAATTTCTAGAAAACACTCAAAACTATGAAAAACTAATCTTGAGATCTAAAAATCTAATTGATAGAAGCTTCAAATCTTTTTGAGGACGTTTTACTTAGTTTTTCAGTAAACTAAGGATTAATTCGTTCAAAATAACAAATCAATCAAAAAACATTTAGCTATGTTTTCTTTTATAAAAATGAAATTCCAAACTTATAACCAAATTCGTTCAAAGATTTGCAAAGAGAAACGAATTCTATTTCTCACCAAGAGAAGATTTTACAAACCAGCCAGACTCATCAAGAAGACAAAAGATACTAGGATGATGTAAGGTTTCTTAGGCTTCTAATCTTTAAGTCACTACAGAGACCGAGTGAAAACCAATCCAGGCATGCAAAAATTCTAGAAAATCATTTAAAACAAAAACACCAATGGAACTTACTCACAAGAGACTTTTGACAGGACACATGTAGATCTGGGCAGAGACTAAAAGTAATAAACTAATCCTAAACTTAACTGGACGAAAAGATTTTAGGTTTTTCAAAATTTTTGACAGGGTCCGCAGGCTTCTAGTATAACCAAATGTGATACCACTCTGTGCACTAAACGAACAGTGTAGGGATGTGAAAATTTCGAATAAACAAAAAACAATCTAGAACCTAAAAACTACTCAATCCTACACACATCAAGCAAAAACCAGAAACAAAAACAAGTTTCTCAAGTCAAAGACAAAGGAAAATAAAAAAAACAAGTTCAGTTCCCCAGTGGAGTCACCAATTTGTTGGCCGGATGAATTGATCTTGTGGACAAGGTCGATCTCCCTAGTATCAACAGATATCTAGCAACAAGCAGAACAAGCAAATCTACCTTTCTCTAAACATATTACGATTCATTAATAAAAACTAAAGAGGTGTTTAGACCCTACCTTAAGTCCAACGCTATTTTGTGGCAACCATGCTCTAACCGTTCGACAGAGTTTCCTTTTAAGGACCTGCAATCACAAACAAGCACACGTCAAATAACACCTACATAGCTAATATAATAAATCGTGTTCATCATGGTAATCAAGGAATCCATGAAATAAACCGTAAAACACAGCTTATTGAGAAAAATAAACTTGATTGTATTAACTTTGAAATAGAAGAACTTTACAACCTTTGGTGCCTTGATGTCGTACAAGCTCTTCCCAGGGTCCAAACAGGAATCTCCTCTACTTTGACAAGCCTCACTCTCTTCCAAATGAGATCAAAAAGGTATGTAATCTCTCCTCCCAAAAGCTCAATTAGGAAGACTAAGTTCCAGCAGCATTTCACCTCGAAAATATTCAGCTTTCAACCTCTCACGTAACCAGCCCAAATGCTTCATTTGATAGTGCAAGGGAAGGAGGTTACAGGTCCACCATTGAAGGGATAGAGTCCTCCTTCAAAGGGATAAGCTCCTAACATCAAGGGGTTAGCTCCTTAAGGTATGGGATGCATGAACCTTTAAGGAGCGAACTTGCCACCTCAAGATTCCCTCTAGAAGCTTCACAAAAAGACTCAAAGTGAGTTTTTAAGAATGTACTTGTGCCTTTTAACTTTTACAAGGGTTCACACCCATAACATAGAGACAGAGTGGTCAGGTGCGCATGGGACATGACCAATAGGTGCAGGACCACAGGTAATGCTAAGAGAAATTGCAGAACCAGATTTTTAGAGATTTTTAAGGTCTTTCTCTTATTTTCAAGGCTTGATATGAAGGAATGAGGTTTAAGACTTGCAAAGGAGGAAGGTATGAGTGGTGATAGACTCACACTAATTGCAGAATGTCAAGGTGACAATTTTTTTGCAACATTAAACATGTGATGAGAGGCTACTATGATTTAGTCTCCTAGGTCACCTTAAAGAAGTGAAATTGACATAACACATCCACATTAACCTTTCACACATGCTACAAAACTCTTAGGAGCCAAACAACCCTTTCAGGTGACCAATTCCTGAGACAAATCATCATTTAATTTATCTTGACCCAAATCCACTCCCATGACAAGCCCTGCAAGTGACTATGTGTTCCAGTTGCTCCCATAACAAGGCAAGCCAATGACTATGGACCTTTTCATCTAGTTTTGTGTCAATGACCGCAAATTATGTGCCACTTTTTCAAGGCCAAGTCTCAGGCCACCGTTGAGAACTCCATGAGACTTCCATAAATGATAAATAACACTGAAATAAAGGTACTAATGCAACCATTTGATCAATGACTTGATTGGACACATACTAGCCATGACAAGCATTTCATCAAACATGTCATAAATATGTAATCTACAGGTCATAACAACATATTTGAGCATATGGGTCTTATAATTATCTAATATTCATAAAGAAACATTGATGCTTTATCAAATTAGTTGCATTATCATCTATTAGGTCATATGTTCATTGTTCATTCATTTATCAACTAAAGCATGATGAGAGCCATGCATTATTATTGTCATAAAATATTCCCATAACCAGCATACAACCAACAGAAATAACAAGGATACAACAACCATAAATACCACAAATGAACCAATACATTTACATATGTGATACCAAGGAGAAGAAAATCTTATTATAAATTCATAAGCAAACCAAGTTTGGGACTTCCACGTAGCACTCGACCATAGATTGGCTGAACCAAATATTTCTTACAGCCAATCGTCCCCCGTGCCATATTCCAAGCATGAATGTGGGACTGAAAGTGAAGCCAAACTTTGTTTCCTCAGGCTTTACCACAATATCCATCGGATCACTAGGCCCTAAGAGGGAATGGATGCCATCGGATTTCTCCACCTACACCATGAGGAATTTGTCTACCTCCTAGTCTCTAGGCTTTATCGTATATCCCGCCATTCGCTAGTCAAGGATTCCTAGGCCTAATCGAGACTCTGCCCTCCAATATTTACCCTATATCCTGCCATACATTGTTCAAGGATTCTTAGGCCTAATCGATGACACACACCTCTATGCTTTACCATATATCTCATCACTCATCGGTCGAGGATTTCTAGGCCTATCAATGGACAAAAAATCCTACTTTACTGCAATCCTAGTTTGGTTCAGGGATTCATAGGCCTTGTGTTCTTTCTTTCAAAGACCACTGCACTCAGTTTCAAAACCATATGATAATCCATATTAACAAAATACAAGAGAACCCATCACACCATGCCTATCCGAAAATGGTAAGGAAAGGCTGAAAATCACTATCATACCTGGAAAATCCCATGCCAACGATAACAAGAGAACGAAATACACACATGCATGTACCGTGCATGACAAATCTAGTAAGGAAATCACACACGAAAATCGATACCTGCTAGTAATCTCATTGTAGCCGGTTGATATTTCTCTTCCTTACTTGATCCTTGATTCCCTTTGTTGAAAATGGCAACAAGAAACTGCTAAAAATAGAAGTGATAAAAATAACACTACTAAAAATAGCAGTTTGGGTACGAGTGCTAGATTGAGAAATAGGGAATGAAAAATGGAAGTGCTAAAAATATCATTCTATTTTTAGCAGTTCAGGATGGATTCCTATTTTAGTTAGTCCCCGGACTAAAAATAGGTAGTAAAATTTGAATTTGAACTTAACAGCTGTTAGAAAATAAATAAATTAATTCTCCATGAGTTAATTAGTTGTGAAAAATCAAACATGAAGTATATGTGAGGACATGCAACAGTTTATCTATTAATTGAGGATTTTATCCATCAGTTAATGTGAAATATCTTCTTGGCTGTTGATGCCCATTGCAGTTTGCAGAGAGGTTTGGATGTCAAAGAGAGTTTCTTTGTTAACTTTGACCATCTCATCAACAGTGGAATGAATTAGGATATTCAATAACTTTAAT
>APFE030675442.1:10349-34888 GCA_000404065.3 Pinus taeda
AGTTTTCTCTATCTCTGTTAATGTTTTGTTATTTGTTAAAGCTCACATCTCTCATATGTTTTTCTAAATACTAGGAAGAAAGAAAAAGAATAGCTCAGGATTTGTCCATGGAGACACCCTGATCTCAATCTATCTTCACTATAAATGTTTTCTATGACTTCAGCTGTTTAATTGGAATTCTTAACTGCTCCAATAAAACCTGAATATTTCACAGTTACTATTTAGTAATTCATGTATGCTACTAAGTAGAAATTGTTGTTCAAATTGTTATCACATTGTCTGTAATTCCATTCCCCATTGTTTCACTCACTAATCAGAAATTTATATTAAGAATAGCCATCTAGCCTTGCAGTAAAACTTTCTCCATCACAGGCACCAGGATTGTCTCAGATTTCTGACTCCATATGCCCAATGGACTAGCATCTTTCACACATTTCATGCCCTTCTCACAACAACAGTTCACAACCAAAGTCTCAAACAAAAAATTGAAACTTATAACTAGCCTAAAATCTTCACAAAACAGAGCTAAAACTCAAAGAGAGAGCCCTCTCTGATTATAGGTAGGCTAGGACCTATACTCCAAAGCTTGATTAGTGGTTACCCCGGCCGTATTCCCTTGGGAGTCATAGGGAACAACCTGGGTGTTAACACCAGTCACCTGCACATGAAAGTGAAAGATGATGCATCATGGTAGACTAGGCGATTTCTGGATTTGATGTCATCTTGTCATGAGTGATTAAAGATACAAATGCATGGATGAGATATGGTGCGACGAAGAATAGGATGAACAAGGAGCACATTCTAGGAGACTTGTTCATGAACAAACAAACACATGTAGCATGTAAATTACAAGAAAAGGAGAGACATGCACGTGCAACATCAGACGAAAACCAAGACCATCAAAGACTCAACACACCTTGCCATGTGGAGGTGAAGCTATGATACACCAAGATCACACTCATCACTCAGGAACAATGCAACTTGACATGGACACCAGCAACAACATGAACATACCATCACTATCGTGTCGAGTCATGTCATGAGTCATATCGGCCACATCACTATTGTGGGCCATACTATTGTAATCAATGTAATGTAACATGGAAGTCTAATAGACACACATGTAAATTTGAATATTCATGTAAGTCAAACAATCATGAGGGAAGTCGAACAATCACGAGGGTCAGTTTCACCCTTGGCTATATATACCCCTCATTTGTACATGCAAAGGACTTTTCACCTTGTCTATATATACCTGTCATTTTTACATGCAAAGGAATTTTCACCTTGGCTCCTCCCACATAGCCTTGAGAGTCTATAATATTTTCTTTGAGAAGCAAGAAATGGCTCCAACACCCTGCTATCAGGGTTAGTGATGCAATGGTGTACGAATGTGTCTTGGAACTTTCGCTTAATTCAGAATCTTGATGACAGGCCAACACATTTCCATACATGTATTGTATTCATTTGTAAGACTATTCTTTGGATGCTTTTAATGCATGTTTCTTTAACCTGTATTAAGACAATTGAACTATTTAGGTTGTTTTAGTACATATGTTGTTGGAAATTTGTTGTATTAGTTGTTAACATTGTCTCGCTCGTGTGGACTATTCCACCGAACACTCGATAGATTCATTCTCCTAATCTTGTTATAATGACCATTGCACTCATGTGGATTATTCCATTGGGTGTTGTATGTGTTATCAGTCCACCTTGTGTTTGTGACTGCTGCATCCACGTGGACTACTTCGCCAGAAGCTACACATGTCCTGTTGTGTTGTGTGTCTCTAACAGAGTTGAGACTATTCCCTTTCGACTTGAGACTCACTCTCACCCTCTCCCTCTACATTGAAAGAAACTTGACACAAGTGACACTAAGCACTCACCAAGAATGTGAACCTTGTTGTTTGAAGACAAAGTAAACCACTCTCATGTGGTGACAAGCAAGAGCTAAGGAAAATATTTAATATAATGGCAACCAGGCCATCATACCGGATGGGACTCCTACACCAAACAGTGTGAGGTCTAGTTGGAACTTCATAATGGGGAGATCCCCTGAATGTTGGCGGGTCCAACACCATCAATAGTGTTCAACTATAGTTTGATCTTGTGATTTACTTCCCTCTTTCGTAGTAGTCCTTTCGGCTCCTCGAACACACCCGTATAAGCCTACATCCAATATTCTAGTTGTTGTTTCTATTCCTTATTACACTCCTCCAGGTATGATTTTTATCTCACTGACTCTTTTATAAACTAACTTTCTCTTAAAAATAGTAACACACACTTCTTTCTATAATTGATTAGTTTCTTGGCTTGATTGGCACTTAACAGTGAAATTTTGGACTTGCCCTTGTACATGTTAACGATGAAGGATTTTCCATCCTTGATGAGGCAATACTAGTTGGATCTCCACATGAATATTTCATAATTCATGCACATATAGAGACATCCAAACACCACTCCACATATATCAATTGTAACTATATCTAGTTGTAGTTCATCAATAAAATCAACACTAATAAGAAGTCTTATTTTCCACTGTTTGGTTACCTTTATTTCCACATTCTTATCCACCCATTCCAATGGATATGGGCTTAAATGATCATAGACTTCCAACCCAAATTGGTGACAAGCATCCTTGTAATGAGATTCACTTGTGATCTTGAGTCAATCAGAGCATTGATTTTCATCATCACAACTCGTATCTTCTTTGTATGGAGGCAATTCATATTTACCCCTTTTTGCATTCATCTACATATAATATTCTCATCCTTGTCCAAGATTATTTCCATTTGATTACTCGAATCTATGGCCATGACATTTTTATTCTTAAATCTTTCTTTCGGTTCTTTGGTTTGAGCTTTGGATACAACTTTCAACACTTCTCCTTTGTATGATCATCAATGTTACAATGGTTGTTGGAATATTTTTTTCTTTTTCACGGATCTTCTAAATGGATGATTACTTATGATTTCTTTAGTTAATATATTTTTTCATATATAGTCATCATAAAGCAATTACACAAAAGACATTAATAGTAAAAGCAAATTTTTAGTAGTAAAATAGAGAGACAACCAAACAAGAGACACAAGAATTTACTCTGGAAAGACTCACATGGGGGGAAAATCCAACAACCCCTTTCTTAGATAAATCATTAATTTCAACATAGATACATCAAGTCCAACATAAAGCCATATATTTGGTCACACTTGGTCAAACTTCCTTTAGACAAGTCATATAAATCTTCCAAACAAACTTGGTATAGTATGCTTATAATTCAACCTTTTTCCCGCCTCAAAACTCATCTTCTATTTTCCTCATAACTCATCTTCTATCTTCCTTAGAGATCATAATTCTTTCTGCCTTAGAGATTGGCCTAATACCTCAAAGCTCATATGAACAAAAGAGTGATTCTAAATTGCTTGTTCAGAGATGAGGTAGAATAAGAATACATATAGAGATTGAATGAACCCAAGTGGTGTGTCTGTAAGGGAAGGCCGAACTTTCCTTATTGGAGAGACAAATTGACATTTTAAAGGAAAATTCAAATTTCCCTCTTTTTGAGGATGATATGAAGAACATGTCTTGAATATATTATTACATTTATTTGGAGGGATAAAATAACAATTATGAAGACTGACCATAGATAAAAAATCAACACTCCCTCTTATCTAGGGAGGCATTCATAATGACTATGTAGATGTTTTCTTGTTGACAAATTTCTCTGAGAAAATATTATAACAATTCATCATCAATGCTGTCATTATTCAATTACCATAGTCCTAGTCAACAAATTTTACCTATGGTAAAATATACATCATCAACTAGGTACCATCATTCCGGTTGGTACATCTAACCTATGGTGCATCATCACCATAATCCTGGTCGGTAATCTTGACACATGGTACATCATTAGCATCAACTAGTCACCATAATTCCAGTCTCTCTGACACGTGGTATACTAACTAGTCTTGGTTCACCATCATCCCGATCAATATATTTGACACATGGTGAATCTCCAAAGGCCACACTCTACATGAGTAACTTTGTTCCTAATTATAAATGAGCTCACTCAACCTATCTAGAGAGTTCTGAGCCTGGTGCTGAAAGACACCCACTCATTTGAGTGATTTGGGCCTCTAAGACCATTCTTCCTAATTCTGGTCAACATATTTGAGATAGGAAGAATGATTTTCCTATTCCAAACCATTCTCCCTAATTTTGGTCAACATACTTAACACAGGGAAAATGTTTGTTCATGATGGTATCACATCAACACTCTCAACCATTTTACCTAATCGTGATGAATCTGACCTAGGGACAATGACTATCCTTGATGTTATAGTTTTATCACTCCCTCTTTCTAAGAGAGGAATTCTCAATCACTCCAAGATTTTCCATGAAGTATATAGAATTAATCCTGGGACAGAGGATTTGTTAGCATTTTTCTTGACTATATAATAGTACTAAATCCACACTGCTTCCTTCTACACTATGTATCAGTACTAGATCTCAATTTGCTTCGATCTATCATCATGGTCATCACCTACACTTGATCAAGATAATCCTGCACGTAGCCTCTAATGACATACTACTTCTGAACTCACCAACCAAGATGCAATAAACTCAACCTCTAAAACACTGAGTGCGATAGACTTCTACTTATTGCTCATCAAAGAAATCACCACGAAGCCCAAACTAAACCAATATCCTAATGAACTATTTCTATCTTTTTCACTGTCTTCCTAATCTAAATCTATGTATTCATGTAAAAGTACTTCACTATTTGATACATATATTAAACCATAACTAATTGTGCCATACCTAATTATACCATGCTAGCATTTCAACACATGTTAAGCCACATGCCTTGGCTCAGCCATAGGCTAATCAACTAATTTTTGGTTACCTTAATTGGGTGCTCTTTCTAAAACAACTTCTGTAGTGGAAATCCTAGCTGCTCCTATGCCACTGCTGAGATATAAGTAATATAGCCTAATAGTCTCAATAACAGTCTATCATCTCAAACTTAGAGGTCAACTCCCTCTGAAGCTTAAAAAGGCTCCTTGACTGCTCCCTCTATTATGGAAGGAAATATTCTTGCCACAACTACTCCCTTTGACACTTGAGTCAATTTTCTTCCCTTAGAAACAAATCATATAGTATCAACCTTGATACATCAATCGAAATCTTAGGTGCAATCTTCTATTTGCAAGCAGGAGATTTCTTCATGAGCCTCAAATCCTTGAGGCTGTCTAATGTACACTTTTTCCTCAAATTCTTCATTAAGAGAAACAACCTCTTCATCCATCTAGTGTTCTTGAAAACTTGAGAAAATGTCTTTTCAGGATCCTCTCCCTCTTTCTGGGAGAAAATTCTAGTCTCAAATATCACTTTATACCTCTTTATGCTATCATATGTTGCACACTAGATCTTATGGATCCAATTGGAAGTCACCATTAATTTCCCTTCATTACAATAAAGGTATGCTTCAAACTTGCTAGTTTTCTCCCTCTGATATCATATTTCATATAGTACAATATATTTCAACACAAATCATAGATTTTGGGAGAGTCCTCTTGTCACAAGCTTTGCTTCATTCTTCCACTGCTTCCATATACTGCTAGAGCCTTGGTAGCCTTTTCGATGTACCTACAATCATCATGAGGAGGTCATGGAAGAATGATTACAACCTAATAAAGTAAACAAAGACAAGATGCTAACTAATAGTAAAATAATAACAATAATAATTAAGAAGAGAGATATAGGTTACTTACCTTTTGAGGATTATAGGGAAATGTTAGCTCCCTATTGATCTTATCCTTCTTGCATCCATCTTGAAAATTTATCAACCTTGTACTCATCATCAACATGATGTCAATCCTTCTTGCATGATCTAGGGTTTCTTCTTTTAGCAGAAACATTGATTTAGTTTCATTTATAGGGTTTTATTCTCAAACCCTAGGGGTTCACATCCAAGACTTTTAGACTTCTAGGATTTACAAACCATAGAATTACAATACTCATTTTAATTCATATGGTGATTCTCTTTTCCATATCCAAATGTCACAAATCATAGATTTTTCTTGTGATGTCTTCAATTAAGGATGTAAGAAGACAACAAGGGTCCCCTTCCAAACCAAGTATCCTTTATTATAACAACAAAAATATCTTGATATTTTATCTTTTGCAAGAGAAATTTCTATCAATGATACTTATTCAAGACAAATATTTCAGGACTATTAGGGTTTTACCAAACCCTAATTCTATCAACTTCTAAGAGAGGGAATTCAAATATTAGTACAAGTGATTTTTACATTATAGAGCCTTTCTCCTCAGATCCCTCTGGCTCTAGAGTAATTTTCAATATGTTTTGGAAAAATCTAGATCTGGGGTTTGCATGAGAAAAAAACAAAGTTGAGGGATTCGTCCACCCATGATCCTTTAAGGCATAAACATCTCGCTCTTGATTAATCAGGTCAGTGGATAAGATACATGGTTTTTATGTTGGAGATGAGATAATAAGACTTTTTCCCAATAGTTGTGGACCTGTGTATATAATTAGTACCATATTAGATCCTTTCAACAAAACACTGACAAGTAGACATTTTAGCACATATTCCAATTTCATACTAAACAATTTTTCATTGAATTATGTATTACTAACAACACACTTGTTTTTAATTTATTCATGCCTTCATTTTATATAGAATTCATACTCAAACCAAAATCTCAGATTTGTCATATGAACTACAATACGGTAAAAATCAATATGCTATTACAAGATAGATACCCATGGTTTTGATACAAATTTTGATGGGTTTAAGGCTCCAGTTCTGCAATCTCATTGGACCTGAACTTCTTCTACAATTTCACATGTGATCAAGCTCCTACTCATATCCATGTGCACTTGATCATTCCACAATAGCATTATTGATTTGTAGCAAATTGGAGATTGATTTTGTAACATACCAAATTTGAGTTGATTCACAAAAATATGACCACAATTTAATAAACCTTTGCACCTTTTAATCTCATCTTCATATAATGCTTATTCACAAGATTTGATAAGGTATTCATATGTGAATCCCAACAACTTATCTTCACAACGTATATAGCCCACAAATATTTCTCTCTTATGGTTTCTATGTCGCTTTCCCACTAAGTTAGGGAGGTGCACTAAAATAAAAGTATAATTGTTGCAACCAATTATTTAACTTCAAAGTGTCAATCTCATATTGATATTTCTTGATGTCAACCTTCACTTCCATTTTGAGCATGGATTGTGAATGGTTCACAATACTCAAACTAGGTTGATCCTTTTTGGGTTATTTCTTGGACTCCTCTTGTTCTTCTTGATCCCATGATATTCCCTATGATCTAACCTCTACATTAGAACGTCCATATTCTCCAAATATCCTGATATTATTGGTCAATGTGGCCATGCAGAGGCTCACATTATGGTTTATATTTGTGAAATGCGCTTATAGTCACACAAACCTATCCTCTACAATATCTTGAGGGTTATTAATAGATTCATTATCCATGGCTATAGTTGTATGATTTTTAGCTTAACCAATATGGATCCCATGCAACTTCCCACAGTATACCCAAAGAAACCTACTATGATACTGATATCATCCATAAATTACTATAGATATTCTGTTGGACCATTCATCACAACAAATTTGATAAAAGTATACTTGAAATATAAAATTTATACTATAAGGGTTATATTTCGTAGAATTTTGGATTTCTTAAATTTCTTTTTTTGATGCATGAAATATGTAAAATGGGAAAGATAAAAAAGAGACACAAATATAATCACTCATAACCATAATGCCCTAAGATATGACATGGGAAGCCCTTTTGAGAGAAAACCTAGTTAGAAAGTAATGCTTTTATGCTCTCTCTTTCTTTGAATGGAAATGGATGCAAGTATAATGGAGTGGAACCTGTGACCTATGAGCTAATACAATGCACAAATCCTCTCTTCTCACTGTCCCTCTATCCACTCTCATGTACTCTTCTCATCTATGGAACAAAATGCACTCAAATAGAACGAAATGAAACCCCTTTTCCTTGTAATAACTAGTTATAACATAACCTGATGGCCAACCAGGGGTTAAAGTTCACCTATTCAACACTTAATATGATTAAAAAATTGACCCTTATATAGTATTCAAAGTGTGCATGTAGCTAGCCCCTTTTCCATGAGTAACATGGTTGACATGACATCCTTTCAAATTATGGTGGTTAACTTCTGAGAGGCATAACTTTCTAATACAAGCTCCAATTTAGGATATTTCATGAGCGCTGGTATTGCAGCAAGGACACTGCAACTCCTAGGCTACCAGCTTTACTTATCAACTCAGGGTTCATACAAAATTGGAGGTGTTAGTGTGTTGTGCTATACAACAACCAACCCCCCCCCCCCCCCCCCCCCCCATTTCAATTTTTAATGTTAGTCTTAAAATGCTAAATAAGAAATGGGTCCCCTTTAGAATATTAAAAAAAAGTAGTAAAACTTTTGAGTAAAATGGATTTTCCATATTGGTCATATAAAAGTTGCTTTATGAGTATTTAGGACCGCTCATCGCAAATTGCAATTCCTTAGAACCCATGAACATCCAGTTGGAAAGTTGTGATGCGATCAAAGTCATAGAAAAGCCCCCATCACAAAGTTTTAATCAAACTAAGCCATTTATAAAAAGTACGATGCGATATAACTATCGCGTCTCGCACATCATTAATCCCAAGGAATGACTTATAGCATTTCATTGAAACCTTGTGATGCGATAAGGATATTGCAATTGCATATCATCAATTCATAAGGAAGCATCCAAAACACTCCATTGAAAAGTTACGATGTGATTTAATTATCGCATATTGTGCTCTCAATAAAAGCGAGTAATAAATACTATGACTACATGCGGTATAGGGATAAATTGATTATAAAGAAAAAACATGATTTGCCAAGTTTGAAAGCCGCCATCTCCTGTTTCTAGCTCAGCACTCATTGCAATCGCAACAACGTAAAGAAACCTTTTGAGCGTGGTGCTTGTAACTCCCGATTTGCAATACGCGATTGTTACACAAATATTAAAATAATACAATCGCTAATCGCAAATCACAGACTCACGACACTTGTTCTAAAAAAGGACCATTACAAAACCTGCGATGCTACATATATTGCTTTAGAATTAAAGTTTCATGTTACGAAGTTGGGGTAAAACATTAAGGGGCAGTTATGGTTAATTCCTTTAAGGATTTCATCAGTGATACCTATGTACAATATAAGATCTTTTGCATCTAATGCACATAACTTATTTTAGTCTGTAATTTGTGTATTATCTCCTCTCAGGTTTTCCGCCTATTACACTCCTCTTTCTCATTTTGTAGTACTAATCCAGAATCACACAGTTGTTCAAGATGTCTAAGAAATCTCGAAAGGCAAAGGTCCCCATTACAGTGGAAGAAGTAAAAGCAAAATTGGTGTTAATTTCATATACTACCTGTCAAGGCCTTGGTAAAATCTTGTGGGAAGGCATATATGCTTTACTTGAAGCAGAAAATCCAATGAAGATAGAAGAAGAAGCAACAATTGATAGAACTGATCAAACAGAAAACACACTCAGTGATTTGGCCAGCTCCTTCGTACATAGAATAACAACCTGTGAAAAAGTTTTACCATATAATGATCTAGTGAGATGGGTAATCGAAAGTATTAATATAACAGACAAAGCTTTCTTCATAGCCAATGGAAGGATGTTCGGGACATCCGAGGCTGAAGATGCCAAGAGAATGTATCACTTGCCGGATCCCCAGAGACACTACAACAAATCATTCTTGGAAGCTTTCACTAAGGAGAACCAGATAGAGTCAGACCCTATCAAACAGTGGAGACATTTTCCTAACAAGCATAAACATGAATCTTCTGGTATGTACTCTTTGGACTCAGCATCTCCATATTGTTATGTTGTTGTTATGGTATGTAGGCTCTTTGGAAGCCCCGTTTCTACTATATTTTCTATAGAAATGGTTCCATTGATAGAAGAAATGATCAAATCCTTTATTATGGATTGGGAAACCATTCTATCAGATAAAATGGCCAATCAAATACTAGATTATAGAAAGAATGGATTTGTCACCACCCGAGTTGTGCCCCCATTTTATATGAGTGCTTACATAATGGACACAATTTGTTTTAATTTTGACTTTCCCATCCTAGGTTGGAAATGGAATGTTCAGGATCCAACCCCCATTCATATTTGTCATAAGTATTTATGGAAGTCTAACTACAAGAATCATTTAGACAAGATTTGCCAAGGTCTCATTTTACCTATCCATCAAGCCATCTTTAATAAACCTGATCCTTGGCTGTCTGACAAGGCTAGCATTGATTTAACTTCAATTGGCAGTTGGTTCGGGGAGGAGAAGTTCACCTATATTAGGTTTTTTGGCAGTATTACAGACCCTGATGTCCTTCCACTCTACATTCCAGATAAGCTATTAGCTAGGGAAATAGCCTACTAGATAGTGGAAAAAGGGATGTCTAGAAACCTTAAAGATTCTAAGAAACAACTGTGGCCTCCATTTCCCCTCCACTGTGGCACTTACAAATTGCTTGATTTTAAACATGTTGAGAAAGAAGCAGAGAAAACAAAGGATATGAGTTTAGCGGTTATTCCCAAAAAGCAATATGATCCAAACAAGGTCACTTTCAATTTCACCAGTTAGGTGAAAGTTAGTAAATTTATACATGAGAATGATGAGTTTGATGACTTATTTGCTTCAGCAGAGTTATTCTCACAAGTAAGTCATTTGGAAAGATTCAAATTGGGAGCCGAGAAGATGGACAAATTCATGGAATACAAGACATGAAGGTTACTGACAGTACCATTGGATTTATTAAATACTACCCCTATTGTTCAGCAAGCAAAGCACAACAACGAGTAGACTATTGAAAAGATTTCCAGAGAAGGGGAAACAAGTGGAAAGACCAGTGAACCCCTTAGCATAGATGTTCAT
Source organism: Pinus taeda (assembly GCA_000404065.3). Lineage (NCBI taxonomy): Eukaryota > Viridiplantae > Streptophyta > Pinopsida > Pinales > Pinaceae > Pinus > Pinus taeda. Next base: position 21,381 of record APFE030675442.1, read on the forward strand.
ATTGACCCCATCTTGATTAAAGAATGGGAGCAATTTGATCAGTAGATCAAAAGCCAGAGTGACCCCCAAAACATTATCACATCAACATCACAACACAATGGCCCATCATTCCTGATAGTACGATTGAAGGAACACCCAGTAAAGACATAGCTTAGAAAGAGATTGAAATAATCCATGAAAATCCTTCAGGAGAAATTACATTGAATATTGAGGAAATACCACCCTTGAATGCATTTTATAGCCCAAAACACAAGGTTGTAGTCAAGAGGCAGAGGAAAAAGAGGAAAATAGACCAGACATCATCCATGGCTCCTCAATCTAAATTTATAAATGTTATATGGAAGGATTCAGAGGTCAATACTTCTAAGGATTTGACTAAGTTATCTCAATTTTCAAGGTCATACACAGCTGCTACAATTGATAAGGAAACCGAAGTTAACTAATTGATCAAAGGAAAGGATCAAGGATTAATCAGCTTGAAGAAAAAATAGCAGTAGAACAACAAAAGATTAATTGGCTTGAGGAACAGTTGGCAGAAGAAAAACAAAAGAACGAGCAGCTTGAAGTACAATTAAACCTGGAGAAACAGAAGATTGACCAGCATGCCATCCAAAAACAACAACAGTTGTCTCAAGAGCTCAAATAGATTCAATTGACACATCAACAAGAAATTAAGGCTAAAGAAGAGCAAATCACACAACAACTCTATATAGAACATTTCAGAGATTATCCCAAGTTTGTGGAATTTAATAAGGAAGCCCTAGAGGCAAATAAAGCCTTATATCAATAGCTAAATCTACTTTGCCATAAAATATCTCTTATCGACCCATTATGCATCATAACTACATCACGGATCGATCAAGCAGTTAATACCAGATTATTTGAGGATGCAGATGATAGGGTCACAAATCACCTCTCTTGGCAAATCACAGAGGAAGGAAGAGCTGCTAAACTACCAAAAATTCAAGAATCGCATAAATAAATATTGTTTTCAGAATGGGAAACACAGTTGATAAAGGTAGAAAGGGCTACCTCCAGGGCCAGGGCTATAATGAATAATGTGATTGAGCTGGTAAATGATAATTTATATGGAGCCAATTTAATTTCTGATTGTTCCCCAAGAAATCTTCCAAAGGTGAAAGTGTTAGAAAATCAATGGAAGCAGGATTTGGCCACCAAAGATGAACAACTCAATAGAGTACAAAGCCTTACTTGGGATGCATATTGGTCTTTTTTGGTCAAGTTGCATAGCCAATAGATGACCATCAAATGCCTTGCCGATGTTGTTGATTTCATGATGCCCAAGCTTTTAGATGCCACATACACAGGACAACTACACTCCAGGATGAATCATCCTCCAAAAATTCAAAACATGCTCTCAATTTGTTGGTTGTGGATATAGGAGAATAAATAGATGCGATGAATCTTTTCAAAGGCAATCACAACACTATTTTTGCAATTCAAATCCCATATTTTAATGTTGGTAGTTCCAACAACTCTTAGTGATTTTTGTGAACAGTTTGTTTTAATTTTATTATATAAACCCTTTCATGTTATTTTAGAAAGGGTCCTCAATTTGTACAAAAACTAGACTCGAGAAGTTGCACTTCTGCACTTCTTAATTTACTTTTTATAACCCGTGGATCAAGGTTTCATATTTTTGTGAAAGAACTTTTTCAAGACCTACATTTTTGTATCTCCTGGGAGTTTCTAGAATAAGAAGGTGGAACTAGAATGTTACTTACATAATGAGACTCAAATGCATTCGGTATTTCTATCACTGTTCTTTTTGTCTTGTTCTTTATGTAATTGGCATTCCATTTAATTTGCTATTGTTGATGTATTCACATGCTTCAAGCAACTCTATATCATGTCACTTATGAATGATTTAGAATTGTTATATTAAAGATATATGTCAACAATAAATATTAATATGTCATGCGATATGTTTTTACAATTACTTTGTTTAATTTCTTAAACAAAGTAATAATTATTTAAATGCATCTTTCTATGGATAAGTAAATCATCTATATGATTCTTTGTCTGCTAGGAATCATCAAAAATCGCATTGCTATGAGATTACCCAGGTTATATAGATATATTTATATATTTTAGAGTTAAAGATTAAATCATCTATCATCTTTGTTATACATTTAAAACACTCATTCATCAAACCATACATTATTGGGAAATTGGTCCCATAATATCTAGTCAGAGCCACCATACCAAACGGAAAAGGAGTTGTACTAAGGTCCAGACCAGGTGGTTATGCCCAATGTTGGTGCTACGATTTTAGAGACATCAACACAGTGCTATATGCACAAGTAAAAGTGAAGGTTCTGTCTGTTGTCATTGTTCATTCAACAACAGATCCCAGGGGTTCCAAGCCAGACTTCTATAGAGTTAGAAGAAGCTTGATTCTTTGATGGAATAAGAGAAAATCTACTCTAAGAGAGCTACTCTACTATAGTAATGAAGAAAACAATATGTAATGCTAAATCACACTGTATCCTAATTAACCATTTAAACAACTATGCTAAGAAGAATTGCTAAATCAGCACTAAACAAATGCTACTATCTAAGTTGCAGAAGTAAATAGCATCAAACCATACTAATGTGTAAGCAAGAAAACTAAACTAAATCTATTTTCACTTTTTTGGGTTTTGTAGGCAAAATGAAGTATGCAATTTAATTGTTCTTGTGGATGTGACAGGTGGATGGAAGGTGGTTGAGGATGGATAGAAAGCTTATGGAGTGGAAGGATCCTAGGAGGCATTTTTTGATTTCCTAGAGGTTCCCCATCAATTAAGCCTCAATATAGGTCGTTTCAGGAAAACCTACATGATGTACTAGAAACCTACAGGATGATCCTGTAGGAATTATAAGAAACCTACAAGATACAATTGAGAGCTAATTGTGAGGTATTGGAGGTGCTAGGAAGCTTAGAAAAGGTGTGTTATGAGTGGAATGGGGTGTTAGAAGATTTAGGAGCACTCAGGAGGAAATGTCCAAGATAAGAGATGGCTAGATTCACTCAATGTATCTAGGGGAATATTTATGAAAAATGACAAAAAAAATTAGTGAGGGTGATGGTGGAACAAGAGATGGCTAGGGTGGATGAAGTGGAAGGTGGTTGTTGGAGATGAAGTTTGGGTCTCCTCCTAAAGTACCTTCTTTGCTTAAAACACGTGTGTTTTCCAAGAACTATGAAACAAGATACATTTCCATAAACTAGAAAAGCATGAATCAATTGCCTATATTAAGCGTGAATAAAGTGCTAAAGGGAATGAAAGCATGAGTGAGATCTTATTGCAGGAATAGAGTAATGGAAAAAGATGACAATGAAATGAACCAAATACTGAATCAAGACAACAAACTCCAAAGCTCATGCAAGAACTAGAAACCCGTGTTTTTGGGATTGTTGAAGGGTCTCTTCCTCAAGTCATGGTCCCAGAGCGAGGAAGTGAGGCCGAGACACCTGCTAACAACCTTATGGTGATATTTTTTCTCCTTTGCTAAATTTCTAATTGAAAGAAGGCACAAATGGAAGAAAAATAACATACAACCAATCTAATCTATAATGTTGTAACAAAAATGCAACTACTAAGCAAATGAATAATTAAACTATGAATCTATGCTAGCATACATGTACAATAAAGAGGAGCCTTGGCTGCTAGGGTTTGGACCTAACCCAAGAGCTTCAACCCTCTGAGTTAACTCAGTGCTGGCTCCAAACAAAACTTATTCTTATTATCAAAAGAATGGATTACATCAAAAGCTATCACAAGTCTTGTAGCTTGAAAATAGAATAGAGTTTTACAATTAAAAAACTGAATCCTACTGAGGTCCTAGGCCTCTTTACTTATACATCTGAAGTCTCCAACGAATTCCTTAAAATTAGGGAGGCTCGGCTCCCAAACGTGAGATAAACTGGTGCTTTGTCTTTCACTTGCTCGATTTCCTTCTAGTCCTCATGATTTGGTTGTTTTCACTTTGAGCTGATGAAGGAATATTCGAATGGAGGGGTAGTAAATGAGGAGGATTTTCCTCCTAAAATTCCTCTTCCTTGTCCCATTCGAGTTTTGACCAAGGTCTTTGCCAAAATTCCTTGCTCTTATCCTTTTAATCCCGCATTAAATGCACATTAGACCACAAAGAAAAATATCCAACTCTAACTCATCTCATTAAACAAAATATAATCAAAAGTATGCAAGAAGTTATGAGAATAGTTGGTTTGACTAAGCTAGGAGGTGAATTAAGGCCCATATAATTACCCAATGATGAGGCTCATCATCACCCCCCTACTAAAATTGTTGCTCATCCTCTGAAACTTAGTCAATATCCATGTCCTTCATGGCTCTGGTATCCTCTTTGACATCCCATGCCTCTGCTGTGGTCTCTTCTTCTTGTTCATAGAAGCCTGCTTTCTTTTCTACTTCTTCCCACTACCTCTTTTCTTCTTCTTCTTTTCTCCCTTTTAGCATCCCTAGGAGTAGTGGTGGAATAAGTTTTAGGCCTATCCAATTTACCTTCAACCTTTGCATTGATTTCTTATACATAGGTGTCTTGTTGAGTGCCTCTCTCAACCTTTGAGGGGAGTGATATTCTATTATCTTCAAGCTGTGTGGTAGTGTGTTCCATCTCCTTAGGAAGGGATGTATACTATCATCTCCTAGCAGCCTAAACATATCCTCAAAATGTGAAATTGCTTGCTCTTGGGCAGCAAGATATCTAGGCGCCAGCTGTTAGTGCTTAGATTTACCTTAGCTAAAACAGGTAGCATCCAAGACCAACATCAAACCACGCTCAACCTGGTAGCTAGCCCTACCAGGTCAGGAGAGGGCTCTCTCCGAGTAAATCTTAGCAAATTATGATCACTAAGGGCTTGAGATGACTGATATATTTACTAATATTAGGCTAGGTATAGGTCCAAAGAGTTTGATTGGATAAAATGACGTGTTTGATGGCTCTAAAGGCAAAGCAAATTTTGGGTGCAGGGAATGAGGCTCAGTCTTGCAGAGGGTAATAGAAGCCACGGATCCTCTCCAAAGAATTGAAAACATCAAGAAAATAAAGCAAAGGTATCCTGTCCAATTGGATAGGGTAATAGAAGCCACCATTCCCTGCACCCAAAATTTGCTTTGCCTTTAGAGCCATCTGGACCTTCCCAACCTCCTACAAGCATTTTCTCTCACCGATCCACCTTTGCACAGTAAAAAACAGGGAAAGCACATGCATGATAATTCTGACAACTTATTAAAAAATACAAAAAGATATTTTCTTCAGATAGTGATAACTTAGACACATGCATTTTACCTTCCTAGAAGTCAATGGCATCTCTTTCAGTAGCTTGCATTCTCTTTTTCGCATCAGTAGGGCTAGTTGGTAAAATTAGGGTTTGCTAGGGTTTGCATTTCCTTTTAGCTTTTCAGTTTCTTTCTGCAAGTAGATTAGCTTCCTTTGAGTTAGCTTTCATCCATCAGTTAGAAAGCTTCTTCTCAGAGCTCATCAAAGTTGGCTTGAGCCCCTAGCAGACTTGTGTCAACTGACCAAGTGACAGCTGCGGCAAGAGCTAGTACTTGTGCATACAGCACCGTCGCTTCCAAGTTTGTTACGAATTATCGGGTTGATAAAATTAAAGAAGGGAGTCCCAGGAGTTGCTGCATTATTGTTGCAATACTGGGGCCCACCAGTTCATCCATGATGCTAAAGCCATTAATTGTAGATCTCCTAGCTTGGCATTAGGATCCCAAACATTCATGTCTGTGAGGGTCATGTTGTGAAAATAAAACTTAGCCATTTTGGCCCTGTCCTCTAGTGTACTTTGATCACAAAGATCAATAAACTGCCTGTAGTCTTGAAATGGCATGGTGCCCCTTTGTGCTAGTGTCTTAATCTAAAACTAGAGCCATTGCTCTTTGAGGAAATGAGCATAGGATTTAGTAGACATCCTACACTGGATTTCCTCCAAGGAGAGGCTAGACATACATGCTAGTTAGTTCTCTCTTTCTTGGAGATATCCCCTTAGCCATGCATTTTCTCTCTCAAGTTGAATTCTCATTATTGCTTCTCTGACCCTTAAGCCACTTAGCTCTTTTCCCATTTCTTTGAGTTTCTCTTCCATGTGCCCAATGTCTTCCACCCCATTTGATTTGGCCATCTACATCCATCGATGGGTTCTGGCCCTCTCCTTCTGAAGTTTGAAAAACAATGGGATGGAAAAATTTTGAGGTATTACCCTGCCCCCTTCAGGAAATTGGTAATAGGAGTCCAGGTTACGTTGGGGGCTTGGTTCCTTTGTCTTTGGGTTTTCTTATTTTGTTTCTTGCTACTCCCCTACCTTGCTTTCCAATTTCTATGCTTCCTGTAGTTTCAACATAGTATCCTGTAGGACTATTTTTGCTTCTTGTAGGTTTTGTTGTGGATCTTGTAGGATGGACTTACCCTTTGAGGAAGTTGATCTAGTACTCGGCCTCCTTATATAGGTGATTGGTGACTTAGGGGAAGGCATTTTGTCTCTTTGTGTGGGGGAATCTTCAATCTCAATAGGTATTTTTGTTGATATTTGTGGCTTCCCTTCTTTGATTCTCGTGCTCTTTCTTGTTCTAAAGTATAGTGGGGTTTGCCTCCTTCTTTTTCATTTTTGGTTGACTAGGGTGTTGAGAGCAGTGAGGGCCGCTATTGCCTCCCTCTCAGTGGCCTTTGGAGATACCCTCAGTGACTCCTCATGTTCTTTCCCTTATGTTTCAATTCCTTCTTCCTCTTTGTTTTCCCTGTCTTCTTCCTCTTGTGGTTCTTCCTCATCTCCATCAATTTCTTCCTTAGTTTCCTCCTCTATTTCATCATCATCCTCATTCTCTTCTCCCTCTTCTTCTTCTACTTCATCATGTTCCTTTGTGTCAGCTTCTTCTTCATCCATCTCATCCTTATCTAGCTTTGTATCTTCCTTTTCTTGTTTTGCCTCCTCTTAACTGATAGAAGGACTAACATCATAAGTGAGGGTTTTGATGTCATCCTCTGCTGGCAAGTATCTGAAGACTCACCATGTTATAGGGATTCTGAGGTTTTGGAGGGCATCTTCAATGAGGATCCTAATAAACCCATGGTGAGCTAATTGTTGGGAATTCCCTTCCTTCACTTTGTTGCTGGAGTCTATGAGTGATTGCATCAAGAAATAGGATATGCTGAGTCTTTAGTGAACTGGTGTTTCTACCCCAAATCTTAATTCTTTAAGGATCCTGAGATGATAGCCATAAACAACACTATATCTACCCTCACATGAGATATATTTGATGAGTTGGTAGCCTACCTCACTCCATGGGTATGGCGGACTGTCCCTCCTTACTCCATTTTTGTCCTCAGTGGGTTCTTCACCTTCTAAAAGGAATTTCCTTTTTGCCACCTGACTGTCTCCTTTGTCTTCTTTTCTCCATGGAATTCCTAGGGAAAGTGTGGTGACCCTACTGATGAGATCTAGGGTGAGATCTATGGTGAGGCCTCTAACTAAAACAATGGCATTGATTCTGCTGTGTGGAGTGAGGGACTGAACAAATTCTTGATCCACCTCATCATCATATCCTATGACTTTTTCAAAAAACCCCATCCAGCTGTGTCTTGCAAAGATTTCAAGCACCTAGGGGCGTTGTTGTATCCTTACAGTGTTTTTAGGCTCTCTCCTATTAAACCCTCGTGTCATCTTGCTGGTGAAGCTTGAGGAGAAAGTAAGAGGGTTGACATATATTTTTTAAATGCAGGAGAAAAATAGAGTTGACTATGTATGTAATTCACCTCTCTCAGTTGCTAAATTCACTAGATTTTATAGTATTTCTTGTTCATTTGATTGTAAATGGGGATGGAATTTTAGAGCCTACCTCTTTAGAATGGTGGCAATGGAGAATTCCCATGATATCGCCTCTTGAATTCTTCTCTGCTTATCTTGTAGACTACCTTTGTGTATCCTGTAGACTGATCTTATAGACCATATCCTGTAGATTGTATCATGTAGACTATATCCTATAGGAATTCCTGTGCAAAACAATGGATCCTTGCTTCCGATGAGTGTCCAGAGTTATGAGAGTGACTTGAGTGAGGGAGTTTTGAGGAGGTGAAATGCATGAAGTTTGCTTTATTTTCTTGATGTTGCCATTTTTGTACTGTTGGTCCCCACTACCACCTCATCATTTCGCACTCCTCATAATCAACTCCCACCTCATAGATCCGTAGTTTAACCACTTTTTGTCCTACTCCTCCCTTGTCTTTGAGTTGATTGTAGCCACATGTGAGCGGACACCTAGTTCTGCATGTGTTGACTGAACGAAGGAGGCCAAGTTAACTAGCCACCTTTTCACTTATAAACCAAAAAACTCATAACCCTTACAACTTTTGACTAAATTATGCATATGAGTGAGCGAATGGGATACTTACCTGTGGTTTCGATGCCATGTTGCAGTTGTCAAAGATCAGAGGTGTTGTGTTGTTTATTTGTTGCATGCCACTCTTCTTCCACGTCTTGCTTTTTGCTAATGGTTTCTTTGATTTTGCAAGTATCTGTGATTGAAGATTTGATGTTGCTACCACTGTGGAGCTACTGGATCATCCTAGTGAAGACTTGTTGTTGGTGACTGGCATTCTGTGGGATAGGTTGCTACAGGATTTCCTACAAGATGTCATGTAGCTGCTTCTCCCTCAGAATTCTTTAATCAGGTTGCTAGCTAGGGATATGAGGATGGTGTAATGAATGGAAGGAAGGAGTAGGGGTGTGTGTAGAGCAAAGGACTCTCAGGTAATGCTCTTATCCTCTCTGTTTTCCTTTTTTTTTTTTCATGACTGGCAGAAACTGTTGAAACTAATCTTTTTAGTTTTAAATGGTGAGTGTAGGGATGATGATGGTGGATGAGGTGAGGTGTTAGATCATGCATCGGGTGAATTTTAGGGACCTAAAAAACCTACCATGTGCCCTCGGATTGCTTCCTATAGTTTTTCCAGGCCACTGTACTTCCTACAGGATCATCTTGTAGGTTTTCAGGGATCCTGTAGGAATACATGGGATCCTATAGAAAACACAGTCTTCACATAAATCGAAGCAATGGAGTGGAAAAATGATAAAAATGATGGAGGGATGCATGGTAAGGAGTGGAGGAGATGAATATGTGTGAGGTAGGGTTCCCTTTGGATCCTCTTTTTGCTCCATGACTATCATTCTCGCCCACCTGCAAATAACAATTATATCTTTTTCTCTCTCTCTCTCTTTTTTTTTTTTTACAAACAACTAGGCTTCCTTAGAGAGGTTTTCACCCCAGCTATTTGCCCTGGGTGCCTCAAGGAAGGTTTTCACCCAGGGATCTTCTTATCTTTTCTTCTATTTTTTTTCATCAATGGGCCGCCTCTCGAGGTTTTCAACCCAAAGATGGGACTCGGGCACCTCATAAGGTTTTCACCTGAGTCCTTATTATTCTTCTCTTTTTCTTTTTCAGTGACTTGATGAGGGAGGTGCTGGAACTTGCTCCACAATCATCACTGTTTTCTTGATATTATCAATGAATTCTTGTTTTGATAAAGGCCTCTTGTACATTTTCAATCAGTGCCAATTAACAAGCAACACAATGGCTTCTTCATCTATAGTTATGATTTGCACTAAGCCATTATCATCGAATCTTTCCATAACATAAGGTCTGAGCCATATTGTCCTTAGCTTTCCCTTAAAGTATTTATACCTAGATTCATATAACAATGCCCAATCACCCTCCTGAAATTTCTTCTCCTTAATATGTTTATCATGCTAGATCTTCCTCTGAAGCTGAACTATCTTTCTATGTAGGAGGGCCTGCATTATGAATTCATCCAAGCCATTCAATTGGAATAATCTCTCTTTCTGTGCATGACTAAGATCCAAATCTAGTTGGGTTGTCATCCTCAATGTGTCATATTCAAAATCAATGGACAACAAGGCCTTTTTCCCATAGATCATATCATAGGGTGTAAATCTAGTGGTGGTCTTCCATGTGGTATTATAGGCCCAGGTGGCCTCAACTAGTCATTCTGCCCAATCCTTCCTGCTGCTACTCACTACCTTGGTTAAGATTCCCTCCAGTGCCCTGTTGGTCACCTCCACTTGCCCATTAGCTTGTGTATGACAGGGAGTGGAGGTGCTATGCTTGATTTTGTGATGGCTAAGCAATTCTTCAATCATGTTGGAGGTAAACTAGTTTCCTTGGTTCGTGACTAGCTCTCTCAGGTACCGAAATTTGTAGAATACATTTTCCCTTAGGAACTCAGCCACCTTCTCTTATGTTGCTGCCTTAATTACGTTGGTTTCATCCCACTTAGTCAAATAATTAGTGCACATAATAATGTACTATTTTTTCTTTGAAGGAGGGTTGATATGCCTAATGAAGTCCATGCCCCACTTGTCAAATGGCTCGAAAGTCACCTGAGGTTGTAGGGGCATTTCATCTCTTGGAGTAGGCTTTCCCATCCTCTGGCACCGATCACACTGACTAGTGTACTTTTTCATATCCTCATGAAGAGTGGTCCAATAATAGCCTGCTTGTAACACTTTGAATGTTGTACTCTTTGCTGCAAAGTGACGTCCATAAGGCACATCATGACAAGTTAGAAGGATGTCAAAGACTTCCTCTTCCTTTACACACCTTCTCAAGATTTGATTTGGGTCATGTTTGAAAAGATTGCCCCCAATCCAGGTGAAGGGGGTGCTTTTCCTGACTATCTTACTCTTTTCTTTGGAGGGCAAGTTTGGTGGGAACTGTGTTGATACCAAATAGTTTGCTATATCAGCAAACCATGGAGAGAGAACCGAAATATCGAACAAGTGCTCATCTGGTAACTAGTCATGCACCATTCCTTCTTCACCTGCAGGCACATTTACCCTAGATAAAAAGTTTGCAACAACATTTTCCTTTCCAGGCTTATCAATAATGGTTAGATCAAACTGCTGTAATAAAAGCAACCATCTTAGAATTCGAGCATTCACATCTGGTTTGTTCATTAAATATTTGATTGTAGCATGGTCAATATGGACAGATGTTTGATAGTCTGTAATGTAATATCTGAATTTGTTTAATGAATGCACAACAGCTAGGAGTTCCTTTTTGGTCACTGTATAATTTAGCTCAGCCTTTGACAAGTTCTTACTAATAAAATAGATGGAATCAGGCAGTTTCTCTTCTACCTATCCTAGGGATGCTCCTATGGCTTTGTGTGAGGCATCAGCATGAATATGAAAGGGGAGGGCCTAGTTTGGGCCTCAGAGAATTGGTGTAGTGGTTAACTTACCCTTTAGAATGTCTAAGGCCTCTTGATAGTTTTTTGACCATATAAACTCAGAATATTTGGCCAATAACACAAATAAAGGAGAGGCCAAATTGATGAAGTCTTTTATGAACCTTCAGTAGTATCCAACTAACCTTAAGAAACTCATGAAATCTCTCTACTTTTGCGGAGGTGGGACCCTTTAGATGATTTCTATTTTGTTCAGGTCCACCTACAGTCCTTGCTAAGACATTAAATGACCTAGCACAGTCCCTTGAGTCATTAAGAATTTATTTTTTTCAGGACTGAGAGACAGGTTCATTTCAATGCATTTGTGCAGTACTTTTCCTAGGTTAGTTAGGGCTTCTTGAAAATCACATCCATAAGGTGGAAAATCATCCATATAAATTTACAGCGCATCATGTACTAATTCGGCAAAAATACTCAAGACTGCTCTCTGGAAAGTGGCAGGAGCATTGCATTGGCTGAAAGGAAGGACCCTATAGGAAAAAGTACCCCAAGGATAGGTGAATGTGGTCTTATCCTAGTCTTCAAGGAAGATTTGGATCTGGTTGTACCCACTGAATCCATCTAGGAAATAAAAAAACTTTTTCCGTGCCAGACAGTCTACCACTTCTTAATGAAGGATAGGGGAAAATTATCCTTCTTTGTGGCTTTGTTCAACTCTCTGTAATCGAAACAAATCCTCCACCTACCATTTTTCTTGGGAACTAACACTAAAGGGGAGACCCACTCACTGTTGGAGCCCCACTCACTATTGGAGATAGGGTAAATGAATCCTGCATCTAGCAGTTTTTGCAGTTCTTCTTTGACTATATCTTTAAGAGATGGATTCATCCTCCTTTGTGGTTATCGGACCAGCTTGAAACCTTCTTTAATGTATATGTGGTGAGTACACACTGAGGGGTGTACTCCCTTCATTCCCTTGTTGTAGGTTTTAACCCCATGCAGAAATTACCTGCATACGAATTCTAAAACACATAAAACACATATACATAGAGATTTTCTCTTCGATCCCAAAACCGAGACTACCAGCTTGATTTTTCATTATATTCCTTTTAGTGTTACAATAAATATTATACATGACGAAGCATCCAATACCATGGATGGAAAAACCATCATGTCCAAAACCATGGACCAAAAACCATCGCATCTAAAACCATGGACCGAAAACCATCGTGTCCAAAACCATGTGTGAAAACCATGCACAAAATCATAGGTAGGTCTACGCAACATAATATAGGATCCAATTTTTTTTCGTGGGGCACTGCCCTAGACCCTATAGAGGGGGGACACCCACCCCCCTCAAACCCCTTGAACAGGGGGGATGCTGCCCCTCTTGTGACCCCCTCATTGCACAATCAAGGGCAATGAAGGGGGGGCTCTAACCCCCCAGTTAACTATGTGGGCTAGTTGTGGAAAGAATATAACACAACCCAACATTCTCCCACTTGTTTTTTTCCTTCCACAGGGGGCCATTGGAGAGCTTAGTCATTTATCCAGCCCTACAACGCCCATTGTTTCTCTACACCAAGATAACTAATCAGAGCTCACAGATTTTGTCAATGCATGAACAATATTCTTCAAAGTGTCCACCTTTACCAGCAACACCCTTTTGTCTTCTATCATATCCCTTACAAAGTGATACTAAACATCGATGTGCTTTGTCTTTGAATGGTAAGCAGGGATCTTTACTAAGAAAATTGCACTTTAGCTGTGACAGTCTATCCTTATAGCTCCTTGTACTAACCCCATAGTTGAACACAACCTCTGCAACCAAATTGCTTCCTTGCTTGCATGAGTGGCTGCCATGTATTCTGCCTCTATAGTTGATAGTGCCACTATAGATTGTTTCTTACTCATCCAACTGACTGCACCTCCAAATAGGTTAAACACGTACCCACTTGTAGATCTTCTCTGATCCAAATCTCCAGCCCAGTCTACATCAAAAAATCCACGAATATCCAACACTTTGTCTAATCCCGGTCTTCCTTGGTAGCACAAACCATAATCACTATTGCCACAAAAATACCTAAAAACCCACTTCACTATTGTCTAGTGCTCCTTCCCTAGTTTTGACATAAACCTGCTCAATACTCCCACTACATGTGCAATGTGTTGTCTAGTACAGACCATTGCATACATCAGACTACCGACTGCACTTGCATATGGAACACGGGACATGTCCTTTTCCTCTTCTTATGTCTTGGGACATTGTT
>APFE030675442.1:41583-58243 GCA_000404065.3 Pinus taeda
CTTTATGGGTATCAGCCACCATCCATCACATCATATTTAAGAGAAAATTCTAAGGTTCAAGCAGTGGAAAATCACATCGAACATCAACAACAAGTCCTCCAACTCTTAAAGGATAACCTCGTGTTGGCACAGAATAGAATGAAACAACAGGCAGATCAACATTCCAGTGAAAGAAGTTTGATGTAGGTGATTGGGTATTCCTACGACTACAACCATATAAGAAAATGTCCCTCAAGCAAGCTAAGAAGGATAATAAATTATCACCAAAGTATTATGGTCCGTACATGGTGTTGCAAAAGATTGGTACTATGGCATACAAATTGGAGCTTCCTGCAGCTTCTCGATTGCACCCAGTTTTCCATGTTTCATGTTTAAAGAAGGTTTAGGCGACAAGCTCCCAGTTCAAACAATATTGCCAGAACTTGACGAGGAAGGAAAAATTATATTGGAACCGGAAACAGTCACAGAAACAAGATCTTGACAGCTACGAAATCGATCAATTTCAGAGTATCTTATCAAGTGGAAGAACTTATTTGCAGAAGATTCCACATGGGAGGATGATAATTTTATACAGAAGTATCTAGAACTACTCAAGTGTTGAGGACAACACTTTTTTTGAAGGAGAGGGGCATGTGGGGTCCCTATAATACTAGTGATTACCCCATTACTATTGTAGTTATACCCCTTATTAATATTTTTGTGCCCCTATTGTCCCCATATTGTTATTACTGTGCCCCATAGAATCCCTCTATTGTTATTTTTGTGGCTTTATATTATTATTGTTAGGTCGGCTGGGTTATATTGTGACTCTTTAGAATCCTATATATAGAAAGGAGGTTTTGTCATTTGAATCATCCAAGAATTGTTCATTTATGTAATGTAAAGGAGGTTGCCCCCTCGAAGAGGCTAAATTCTAAGGCGTTGATCTATCTTTTCTATCTTTTCTTGAGCTGGTTTCATAACACATGTTGTCTCCACCACCTCTACCCAGAATTCCTATCCTAACCTGACACCACTGAGAATGCTTCTTGCCCTTTCCATAAACATCTTATTCATTCTTTCTGCAACTCCATTTTGCTCAGGTATGTATGGAGTAGTCTTTTGTCATGCTATACCACAATTCTTACAGAGTCCTTCAAATTCCTTAATGCAAAACTCTCCACCGTTATCTGTCCTCAACACCTTTATCTTCTTCTCTATCTAGATTTCCACCAGTGCTTTAAATTCTTTAAACCTGTCAAAGACTTTAGATTTCTTCTTAAGGAAATATATCCATGTATTCCTTGAGAAGTCATCTATAAATGATACATAGTACAAACACTTACCTAGTGATGGAACCTTCACAGGTCCAAACACGTCACTATGCATAAGCTCTAATATCTATTTCACCCTCTTTCCACCAAAGGGGAAACTCACCTGATTCTGCTTCCCATATACACAATTTTCATAGAAATCAAAATCCAGAGAGTTGTTATTCATACCTTCTACCATACCTTTACCATGAAGTATTTGAAGGCCCTTCTCTCCAATATGTCCAAGCCTTTGATGCCACAACATGGTCTTCTCTCTAGAGACCACTAGATTTTCTGCTCCACTTTTAGGAACCACGAAATTGTTGCACCCATCAACAACAATGCTACCTTGCAGCTTGTACAGAGCTCCAATCTGAACTCTATGCATCAATACGAGTGCTCCCCAAACCATCTTGTAGGTATCCTTCTCGAACAATGTTTTTACACCTACATCATCCAACTTGCTTACAGAAATTAGATTTCTGGCCAATGCAGGAATATGGAGAACACCCGGAAGTGTTCTAACCCTTCCACCTTGCAACTTCAACTTTACTTTTCCGCGATCAACAATTCTAGCCTTCCTATCATTCCCTAAGAATACATCACCACCATCGTATTTCTCATACTCATAGAACCACTCTCTATGGGGAGTGAAGTGAAAAGATGCACCTGAGTCAATCAACCATGCCTCATGATCTACATGTGTACTTGAAGAAGCCAAGTACACATCCCCACCTTCATCTGAGGTGGTTTTCACCTCTACAAAAGGAGCATCATTAGATCCCTTTCCTTTGCCAGGATATTTAGATTTATAGTCCCTTTTGTAGTGTCCTTCCTTTCTGTATTTCAAGCACACCACCTTTATAGGTTTTCCTAAAGATTTAGATCGCCCTCTAGATTTAAATCTCCCACTCGATGACTTATTTTTGTTTTTGTTTTGGGACCATCCTCATATAGACAAGGCATCACCATTCTGGCTCTCCATATTTTTCCGTCTCATCTCCTCTGTCAGCAAAGATGAGACTATTTCATCAAACTTCAACGTAGTTGCATTGCTACCTATTGTAATAACTAGACTATCCCATGAATCTAGTAGAGAACACAACAAACTAATGCACTTATCTTCATTTGAAATTTTAATATCAACAGACAATAACTTACTTTCCACAATATTAAATGCATTGAGATGCTCTGTCACCGAGTCTCCATCTTTCATCTTTAGGTTATACAGCTTTTTCCTTAGGAAGAGTTTATTCACTAGAGACTTAGATTGGTACAAAGTCCCTAACTTGCACCCACAAAGCCTTCGCCGTAGCTTCCCCTGATACATTCAGCAATACTGAATCTGAGACACACAATCGTATTGTGCTCTTTGCCTGCCGATCCAACTTCTTCCATTCTTCATCAGACACTCTCGTTGGTTTAGTACCCGGATCTACTGTGATCCACTGATCTTTATCCACTAACATATCCTCGATCTTGAGTTTCCACAACTCAAAACTATGATCATTAAATTTCTCAATCTCTATCTTTCCACTGCTCGCCATCTTCTTTCACCACTAGAATCAATCTCGTAGATCTCCCATTGAACAGGGTCTACCACAGGCCCGAGCGAAACTCCTCAGCAACAAAGGCATCCCCTTGAAGCCAAAATAGCTCTGATACCAAATGTAGGTTTTAACACCGTACAAAAATTACTTGCATATGAATTCTAAAACACAGAAAATAAACAATGTGAGAGCATAACACATAAAACACATATACACAGAGATTTTCCCCTAGATCCCAAAACTAGGACTAGCAGCTTGATTTTTCATTATATTCCCTTCAATGTTACAATACATATTTACACATGCTGAAGCATCCAATAGGATGGACTAGAAAACCATCGCATCCAAAACCATGGATCAAAAACCATTGCCTCCAAAACCATGTGCGAAACCCATGCACAAGACCATAAGTAGGTCCGCCCAACCTAATATAGGGTCCAATTTTGTTTCCCAAGGCATTGCCGTGTGTTAGAGTCGGTCTAGTTATCCCTCCGTCAGAGATCTAAGCTCTTTTGCATTTCATGATTAGGTGTCCCATTAGTTTTGATCAGTTTCATTTCGTTAGGCATGCCATAACTCTGATGGAGTGGTTTGTGTCATTCATTCCCCTCGTGCATGGCACTGCTGGTTCAGGTTTAGTAATAAGTCTTCAAAGGTCATTTACAATCATGTTTCAAATTTTTAGGTCTAGGTCTAGGGTTGAGTCAATTTGTCCTGAAAAGCCTTAGAAGACCAGCAGGCTAGAGGGATGTCTTTGATAGATCATCACTTCAATAATTTTCATCATTGTAAAGCTGAATTAGGACTTCTCTTCAAAATTTTGTTTTGAAGATAAGTCGCCATCCCATTTTTGTAAAAAATTTCAAAATTTCAGTTCTTCAATCGTTCAAGTGCAGCCTTGGTCTCCTTTGCCAGAGCATATCAGAGCTATCCCTGCAAAAAATTATCAGAGAAAATAATTATTTCAACCAATTTTAAGAAGGAAACCAAAAAGGTCAGAGTCTATTAATTGTGAAAAAAGTGTCAACGACCAAACATAAGAAAATGGGTTTTGGATCAAACAAAAATAAAAAAGGAGTCTATATGAAGATATTTCTCCTCATTTGCAACCCATTCCACATTTCAAGAGTGAAGAGCATCGTTCAAAGGTGATTTTGTGAGTTTGTGAGCCAATTGCACCATTTCCAGGGCATGCGGCGCATCAGGTTGGTCGCGCGACACATCAGTGGCGCGTGGTGCATCAGGCGACAAATTCCTGTGTTATTTTGCACGCGCGTGACACATCAGGAGCGCGCGGCATGTTGGGTGAGTCGCGCAGCGCATTGAAGTTTATGCCCAAAATTTGTCCAGCAAACACTCAAACACCTCTTCTCATGCATCAAATCACATGTAGGCTTTTATCCACGGTTCATTCTTGGTTTTGAAAGGTTTATATAAAGGATAATGATATATTTTCCATGAAAAACCAAGTGTAAAAACCCTCCTTGTCCATTAATTTGCTGTAAGGATTTAAAAGCCAAGATTGCTGCAGGGTTTTCAAAAATAAATGTTGCCAAGGTTATCATGCTTTCCTATTTTCTTTTGTTCCCCATCCCCTATTTTCACCATTATTTTCCCAAATAATTCCTCATAAACCCTACACTATTCTCCCTCAAATCCTAAATCCCTCCCTTCTATTACAAGCATATAATCCTTACCTCATCCAAAAACCCTAAAACTTCAAGATTTCCATGTCCCTTCCCTTCCCTAAATTCCTTGTTTTATTTCCATTTTCCCCATTTCCCTAATGTTTTCCCTTTCCTAACAATTCCCTTGTACATTTGTGTCCCCTTGGTCACAACATTTTGAGAAAAAGAAAAAAGTCTACAGTCAATTTTGTACACAGTTGTATATTAGCATATATACATTCCAGCTACCTTGTTTCTGAAGAACATGTCAGAGACCGAGTTAGTATATGAGCAGGAGTATGATAGTGATTCTACACCAGAGGTAAATGTGCCAAATGTGCCACGGAGGTATCACAAAGGTGGCAAAAGTGGACAACATGTTAAGGAGGATCCTACTTCTTTGGCTCAATTACAAGCTTGCTCACTTGCAATGGATTGTTTTCGGCGCCAATCATGTTACCAATATTGTGAGATGATCTCACAAACTCAGCATCATCGGGAACTAGTCTGTCTATTTGTCCTTAATCTACAGGATGGTCATGTAAACCTTGCCGGAGTGGATTTTACCTTGTCACCCGACACTATTGCTTAGGCCACCGGGATACCAAATGTAGGGGAGGAATGGAGCAAACGCCAGATTCTAGACAGGTATTACTATGAGCCATATATCACGCTCGTATATATCAGACACTTGAGTGCAGCCTTTCCTTTCAAATTCCTGAAAGATGAGTTTGCACCGTTGATGAAACTCATCATTCGGTACTTCAGCTGTGAGGGCAGATTCTCCCGTCTCTATGCGTACCATGTCTGTTTGTTGATGCATTTCACACGGGTACGTATGATGAACATTCCATTTTTCATGTGTCGTAACATAGAGAGGATGGTGCCTTTAGTACAGAGGAAGAGCCCAGCACATCAGCACAGGAGCATATATCACTATGCATTGATCAAAATCATAGTGATGCATCAGTTGGCACAGCAGGGTATTGCTTGGGAGGATTTCATCTCCCGTGATTACTTTTCCACGCTACAGCCTCCTCCAGAGATAGTTCATGATGAGGGAAGGCCTTCACAGCAGTTTGAAATTCCTGTGACCAAGCATGTTGATGCTCCAGTATATGTGACATATCAGAGAGGTCACAGGGCCTTATTTGCATCTGCACGACAAGTACTATCTCCACCCGGGGTGGAAGGGGTCTCGCTGACATCATCAGCACAGCGAGTATTATCTCCACATCATGTGGAAGGGGTCTCGCCTCCATATTTATCACAGGTACAGATTCAGGATAGGGGAAAGAGACCCATGGTTGATGAGGGTCCTTCAGGAGGTCAGGATATGGGTATCATTGATGTTGATGCTAGCTCGCCTAACTCGGAGCTCAAGGAGATCATCCGAGAGAAAAGGGCCGAGAATGAGTCACTGCAAAAGATATTGCAGATGGCTAAATGGGTGATCAACTACTTGGAGCAGCGCAACAAACAGCTGGAAGATGAGCATGAACTTTATGAGCTGCGGAAGATCCGGGAAGACCGGGAATTGGCCCGAAGGAGACCCGGTGATTTGACACCTATTGATCGAGAATCAATGCTCATTCGGGTAAATACTCATTTAGAGAAGTTTTTGGCGAAGGCAAACAGGGACAAAGACATGCTTCACCATATGAAAACTCACTATTGGGCTCGCATGCATGTTTGGAAAGCGAAAATGAAGATCCTCAAGAGGCGTTTGAGCAAAGCGCTAAAACAACGCAAAAGGCCTGATCCACTTTGAGTTTTGGCCGAGGCTTCATTAGTTGAGCATGATACATGATGGAGGGTCTTCACTCCAAATTTGGGCAAATTTGGAGAAAATTTTTTCGTTTCAAAATTTTTGGCTTGCAAAACAAGTTTTTTGGCTCTATGTGTAGCACGCAGCGCACGACCCATAAGATGGGGAGGTCCAAATCACAGATGGATTATAGTTTTGGATTTGTCATGATGAAATACACATACTCAGCCATTTCCAAGACATTTCATCAAGTTCTGGGTGACCAAAAGGCTCAAAAACATCATGAAAATCACCTTTCTGCCACTTTTTGCACCAGCAGGAAGTACTTCTGGGAGAATGCACTTGTGGAGGGTCAAATGGACACCAAATTGGAAAATTCCACTTGGGTTAGAAAGTAGACATCCAGGGCTTTCCAACAAGCCAAACTAAGCTCAATTTGGATGCCAGGAAGTGCCCCAAAAGTAGGTGGAAAGGTGCGCGACGCACAGGGCTTAGGCGCGCGACGCACAGGGTTTCTTTGGCACAGTTTTCATCCTCAGCTCAGCAAATGAAGCCAGTTTGACCAGTTTTGACTTCTGATTCGATTTTTCACCCTTCTTGATGTAATTAATGGAACTTTATGTTGATTTGACACTTATTCACCTATTCTAGATGATTCATTCATAAAATAGCAAAAATGTAATGAATGAATTGGTTTCCTAGCTTATAGAGGCAACTTGTTTTGACTGCCTAGATTGTAGTGCTTAGTTTAGAATTGGTTGAAACAGCTCCTAGGATGATGAGCTCGACCCCTAGAGGCAAGGGAATGTGTTGGCTTTCCTATATTATGTATTTTCTTAGTCATTTTCAGGGTTGGACTCTTGGGAATAGCTTGATACACTATTGTACATATTTTATCTGCATTTTTGGCAAAGGAAAGACCAGGGTTTTGCAGCACTATTTGGGATTCATGTGGCTTTATGTGTTGATGGTGTGTTTCTCTCAGTACTTGTAAGTTGTGTATGTGTACCACTTTCCTTATTTAATCTTCTGCAATTAAACAAATGAAGTGTTAAGGTAGAATCCATAAATTTGCTATGCTCTGCCTTTAAATTTGT
This sequence comes from Pinus taeda, assembly GCA_000404065.3. Classification (NCBI taxonomy): domain Eukaryota; kingdom Viridiplantae; phylum Streptophyta; class Pinopsida; order Pinales; family Pinaceae; genus Pinus; species Pinus taeda. The sequence continues at coordinate 48,958 of APFE030675442.1, forward strand.
TTAATTTTCTATGTTTTCTTCAGTTTAAGGAGAATCCTTGAGACTTCCTTGCTCTCCTTAGCTCCTCACCTGTCAGATCTATTCATTCAAATTACTTTAAAGGCATCAAAATAATCACCTATCTTGCCCCAAGTAGACCTATGCAAAAGCTGTGCCTCATCCCCGCACCCAAAATTGCCTTTCCCTTGAATTCAACAAAACCTTAAAAAATCAATTTCAGAGTCCTTGTACTTTATACCTAGCCTAAAATTAGTCATCAATTCATTCATCTCGACCTCGTTGATTATCTTTTGCCGAGATTGACTCGGAGAGAGCCCTCTCCTATCCTCGTAGGGCTAGCTACGATGCTGAGCGTGGTTTGATGTAGCCTTGAGTCTTACCTTATTTCTGCCTAAGGTAGATTTAAGCGCTAACATAGTGGCGACCATACTGGGGAAGAAATCTCAATGGTTTGCTTGCTGATGAGTTTGTTTCACAAGTCTTAGATGGAGTCTGAAGTCACGCCAGGTAGCTTTCGAAATGCTCTTGCTATGCATAAGTGGAAGTAGATAAATGTTGCTTCAGTCGATATCCGGTTAGCTTGTGAAAACTTGATTTGCAAATCACCCCAGTGCTTTTGTTCGTTCTAGACCTTTGGATGATTGAGTCTAGAATACGATTGGATGAATTATTTTAATTCTTTTTGATCTTCTGATAAACATACTGGCTTCAAAAAGACATACAAGAGCTAATCCAGATCCGAATCCACCTCCTATTTATGAAAATCCAAATTTGATTTGAAAAATCCTCCGTCAAGAAATCTCGGCGACTCCCTTGGTTAAATCTCATTCATGTCCTGCAATTTTTGAATACCTTGAAGAACTTGCTCTCGACGAAAAGTTTGAATTGTCATTGTTTAAAACAAAGTCTGAAAACGCTCTTGATTCTATTGTTCCAAATCCTGACTTTGTTGCAGCTCTTGAATTTGAAAGGCACAATAAATTAATTGACAATTTTATTTTGAGGCACCTTCAGACCAACATCCAAGCTGCAAATATTGCTGATTTCTTAGAAGCTATATCTGCAAACATTAGATCCATTGTCACGACATCCACCTCTAGAATTCCTACTAAACCGCCTTTCATTCCCACCATTCCTGTGCAACCTATAATTACTTATTCAGAATCTGCAGCTAATTCCCCTCCTTCATCCCACATTGCTTCTCCTCCACATACACCTCCACATACTCCTCATACAGCAACTACATCCACTCCACCAACAACCCCTAGACTAAATCCACCTAGAGCAATGGCTGCTCATTTCACACCTCTTGTTTTACCTCAGCAATTGCATGATATGCCCGCAGACTATCAGAGTAAGATTCCTTTATTTGATGGCACTCCTCAAAGTGTGTTCGCTCAGCAGCACATAGACAAAATGGCAAATTTTTGTGATTTATATGAGATTGATGAAGAGGATGTAACTATGTGATTGTTTGTGCAAACATTTGGAGGAGAGGTAAGAAAATGGTTCAGAGGCTTGGGAGCCAGAAGTATACCTACGTTGGCTGAACTTCAAAAACAATTTCTAGATCGTTGGGAACTCAAAAAGGATCCGCTTCAGATCAATGCCGAGTACAATAATATCAAATGCAATCATGGTGAGTCTGTCCAAGACTACATTATCAGGTTCAATACAGTTTATAATGCTATTCAGCATGATTTAAGACCATCTAGAAAATCAGCTCTTCTCAAATTCCTGGATGGTTTTGATCCAGAGATGGCTTATTCATTACGGGATAGAGATCCGCCTACTTTAGAAGATATGCAAAAGATTTTTGTTAATGTTGAGGCGAATCTGAATGACAAGAGAGCACGTTTGAAGGCAGAGAAAAGAGTGACTATAAAGGAAGAATCTACATCAGAACCACCTTGGCTTCGTGAGATGGAAAAAATGTTCAAAAGAATGAACCCTGAAAAATCAGAACCGCATATTCGTAATCCAAATTACCGTGGCCAGCAACAACCTCAGTTTAGAATTAAGCAGCGTGAACAAAGAGTACAAGAGTCGGTAGCCCAACAACCAATCAAGACTCCTCTTTTGCAAAATTTTGTGAGTCCAGATTCAAATGAAGATGCTGATGTAATAGGGGACCAAAATCACTTCTTTACTCCTGATGATCTACCCATTTACATCACTGAAGAAGAAGAGTATGGAGAAATTGTAGGCACCCAGCAAGATGAAGATTTTGTCTTAGCTAATGATGCAGATTTAGATTATTACCAAAGAGGATATTTGAATGCCTTGTCCACTCAACAGAAGCAGTATTCATTGAGAAATTGAGATGTGCCCATCAATCCAATTCAGAAAAGAAAAGAAGCTACAGCACCAAAGACGGATTCACCGATACCACAGAAGAAAGGAAAGGAGACAATTGATCCCACAACTAGAAAGATATCAACAGCAGAAAGGACAAATCAAGCAAGTATAATCAAAGATAGGAGAGAAGTTCTCGTCAAAGAAGTCGAAAAAGTTTCAGCGTTTAGTTTGGAAAATGAAATTTCCAAATTAAAAGTATCTATTCCTTTGACTGAAATCATGAAAAACAGCAACTACCGAGGTCAAGTCTCTAAAATTCTGAATTTTGATCCCATGTTCGACATGGTGAACGTTGAAGATGATAAGCCAGAATTGATTTTTGGGCCAGCATTGGATGGTGAGTCCCCTGATAGTGATGTTCCTCCCTTTTATATCAGTTTGAGATTGCATGAATATGCTTTGCACAATGCTATGTTCGATCGGGTGCTTCGTACAATTTGATGCCAAAGGCGATCATGGAGAATATGGGGTTAGACATTATAAGGAAATATCATGATTTGTATTCATTTGATTCCAGCCATGTGAGATGTATCGGGCTCATCAAAGATTTGGTTGTTAGCTTAGATCAAATCCCAGCGAAGAATGTCTTGATGGATGTGGTTGTGGCGGACATTCCTCCACGTTTTGGTATGCTACTTTCAAGATCTTGGGGGGCTAAGTTGAAGGGTACTCTACAGTTAGACTTTTATTATGCTACAATTCCAGTCTTCGGTCAAATGAGAAAGCTATATCGAGAGCAAAAGATGAAATACATGATAACCAGCAAAGAGAAGCCAATCAATCATCCTGTAAATTATGTACATACAGATTTGGAGTCGTTTGTTTTATTTGCTGATAGTTTTAATGATCTAGATAGTCAGTTAGTTTAGGCGGAAGATATACCAGATCTCATTGAAAATTTCAGAGAAGTTCTACAAAAGGAAAGAGGAGAAAAGCAAGCTACTATGGAGCAAACAGCTGAAGATAAGGGGTAGCAAACAGAAAAAACAAAACTCACACAATTTCAACACTTGGAAGAAGATGAAGATGGTCTTTGGACCATGGATTTTGATGGCGCAGTAGGTAATGATGGTGTTGGTATTGGTGTGTGAATTCGAAGTCCCTTTTCCGCTCAAGACAAAGTTCCAAGCAAGGTGAGAGTGTGTTCCTATAAACTAGCATTTGATTGCTCAAATAATGAAGCGGAATATGAGGCTCTCATTGCTGGCCTTAAGATTCTTAGAAAGCTGAAAGTGAAGAAGATTGCGGTCTATGGTGATTCTGAGTTGGTGATCAAGCAAGTTAAGGGTCAGTTTCAAGCCAAGCATCCTCGTATGAGGGCATATCAAAATGCAGTCTTAGATATTTTGAAGTTATTTTTTGATCATACCTTGACATGTGTGCCTCGCATACAAAATGGTGTTGCTGATGGACTTGCTTAAGGCAACAAGCAATTTAAAAATTCTGATGAATTCTAGCAACAAGTTTGAGATTCATGTGAAACATCGTCCCACTATTCCAGACAATCAGCGATGTTGGCAAGTCTTTCAAGATGATGAAGAGATTAATCAGTTTCTGCAAAATAAGGGTAAGTTCAAAGATACCTCAATAGATACTGAACATGATGATGGTAGTGATAATATACAAGTAAATCAAATGGACGTGCTGCAACTTAAAGATAACATTATTCCTAAGGGATTGATTCCTTTAGAGGAGCTGTTTGACCAAGATGATGTGGCCCGCAAACCGACATTAAGACCGACTGAAAAAGGTGTTGAAGAGGTAAACATTGGGGCAGCTGAGAATCCCAAGCGAGTAAAGCTATCAAAGTCATTGTTACCAAAGGTAAAAGCAGACTATGTGAAATTGTTATCTTTATTTTCTGATGTTTTTGCGTGGGATTACTCGGATTTAAAAACATATGACACAAATATCATTCAACATACTATTCCTATTAAGCCAAATCAGAAGCCTTTTCGTCAAAAGTTGAGGAGAATCAATCCGAAGCTACTGCCATCAATTGAAAAAGAGGTAAACAGATTGTATAAGTCAAGAATCATTGTGCCTATCCGATTTTCAGATTGGATATCAAACTTGGTACCAGTAAGGAAGAAAACAGGTGAGATCCGTTTATGTATTGACTTCAGAAATTTGAATAAGGTGTCCTTAAAAGACAATTATCCGCTGCCCAAAATGGACCATATATTGCAGCGAGTAGTTGGAGCATCAAGGATGTCACTACTCGACGGCTATTCAGGATACAATCAGATTTTAGTGCATGAAGATGACCGTGACAAGACAACGTTCACCACTCCATGGGGAACATTTCATTATGCAAAGATGCCGTTTGGTTTGAAAAATGCAGGAGCCACCTTTCAGCGCGCAATGGACATGGCTTTCGCCAATGAGAAAGATGTATTTTTAGTTGTTTATCTTGATGACTTAACTGTGTTTTCAAATTTTGATGAGGAACATTTGTATCATTTGAAAATTGTTTTCCAAAAGTGCAGAAAATATGGCATTTCGCTGAATTTGAAAAAGAGTCTTTTTTCCATGGATGAGGGAAAACTTCTTGGCCACATCATATCTAAAGACGACATCCGTGTTGACCCTGCACGTGTTGAAGCCATTCAGCAAATTGAACAGCCTCAGAACAAGAAAGAAATACAGTGCTTTAATGGTAAACTGAATTTTCTGCATCGCTTCATTCCAAATCTAGCGGAGCTTCTTAGAGAAATCACGAGCATGCTGAAAAATGACAGTCAGGTAAAGTGGACCGAAGAGGCGGTGAAGTCATTTAATTTAGTGAAGTTATCTCTTTCTTCAGCTCCTATTTTGATCAGCCCAGACTACACTCAGGATTTTATTTTGTTCTCATTTGCTTCTGAGCACACTTTGGCAGCTGTATTAATGCAGAAGAGGGAAGGTGTTGAAAAGCCCATTGCTTTTTTCAGTCGGATTATAAGAGATGGAGCATTGAAATATAACATCATTGAGAAGCAAGCACTTGCTCTTGTAAAGGCCTTGAAAGATTTCCGTGTGTATATATTGCATTCCCATATTCTAGCTTATGTTCCTAATGCAACAGTTAAAGATATTTTAGTACAGGCAGATCCAGAAGGCAGACGGGGTAAGTGGATTGCTGCGTTGTTAGAGTATGATGTAGAGATTAAACCCACCAAGCTGATCAAAGGTCAAGGACTCGCCAAGATAATGGCTGAAATGAATTTGCAAGTTCTAGACATAAATTTGATTGCGGCCATGTCCGATGAAGATGAGGAGAATTCATCCATTCAGGTATCTGAAATGTTTCTTTCCTCTCCTTGGTACGCTGACATTTTATATGTACTTCAACATTTGTCTTCACCTCCCGGAATGCCTAGAAACAAAAGTAGAACATTGAAATTGAAAGCTACAAAATTCTGCATACTAGATTCAGCCTTGTTTTGGAAAGACCCTGGTGGAATGTTATTGAATTGTTTGGTAGAGGAGGAAGCCAAAAGAGTTGTTGAAGACTTTCATAGAGGGGATTGTGGAGGTCATCTGTTTTGGAAGACCACAGCAAACAAGATTCTAAGGGCATGATATTATTGGCCTTCATTATTTTCAGATGTATATAAGGCTATCAAAAATTGTCATGAATGCCAAATTTTTGAAAGGAAGCAGAAACTCCAGCCTTTGCCTCTCAAACCAATTGAAGTCAGCACACCTTTTCAACAGTGGGGATTGGATTTCACCGGGGAAAATCATCCGGCATCATCAGGACAACATCGATGGATATTGATAGCCACAAACTACTTCACAAAATGGATTGAAGCGATTCCTACTAGACAAGCTACAGATGCGGTAATTATTTATTTTCTTGAAACCAACATTTTGTCACGTTTTGGATGTCCAAGTAAGTTAATCACAGATAATGCAGCAGTGTTTAAGTCAAAAAGAATGGTTGAGTTTTGCTATAAGTACAATATTGGCTTGGGACATTCAACCGCATACCACCCTCAAGGAAACGGATTGGCGGAGTCATCTATTAAATCTTTGGTCAATATCATTAAGAAATTGTTGGAAATCAATAAAAAGGGCTGGCACAAGAAGTTGATAAATGCACTATGGGCTGATAGGGTGAGTTAGAAAAACTCTATTGGCATGTCTCCTTTCGAGTTGGTGTACGGAATAGACACGGTTTTTCCTACTTCGCTCGTTGTCCCGGTAGTCAAATTGCTTCAAGAAGCTGGTAGTGAGGAAGATCCTATGCAGAGAAGGATTAATCAGATGATTCATTTACAGCAAACACGGGAGGAGGTATTTCAAAACACTTGCAAGTTGCAGGATCGCATCAAAAAGATTTATGACTGGAAAGCAAAGGCGGACACATTTCAACTAGATGAGGTAGTTTTGAGGTGGGATGCTCGACATGAAGACAAGGGAAAGCATGGCAAATTTGAAAATTTATGGAAGGGTCCTTACAAGATTGCGGTATATCGTGGCCAAAATGCTTTCCTTCTCAAAGAAATGAATGGAGATGAATGTCCTGGAGGGCCGATTAATGGTCGACTGTTAAAGAGATACTACTTCTGAGTATTTTCTGCTCATTTCATCATCATTGTACATATCATTTTTCTTTTGTTCTATTGCACATGTAAACTAACTTATCATCTTCAGTCTGGGGCTCGTGGTGAAGGCTATAATTCTAAAAATCGAGGTTAGTTATGTTTAAGTTTGTCAAGTCAGTTGTCTCAATCTTTTTGTTTCGAGTCTAGTTTGGTCAAAGTGGTTTTTGGTTTTTCAGTCAAATTCTCAAGATTTTATGTTGGAATAATGACTCCATCGCCCAATGAATGAAGGCACTGTCTAGCTCTTACAGAGATCTGCGGTTCTTGGCGTCTCCAAGGAGCTACCATCCCCATTAGAGCCAATGTTAGAGTCGGTCTAGTTATCCCTTTGTCAGAGATCAAAGCTCTTTTTGCATTTCATGATTAGGTGTCCCATCAGTTTTAATCAGTTGCATTTCGTTAGGCATGCCATAACTCTGACGGAATGGTTTGTGTCACTCATTCCCCTCATGCATGGTACTGCTGGTTCAGGTCTAGTCATAAAGCTTCAAAGATCATTATTTCAAAATTTTAGGTCTTAGGTCTAGGGTTGAGTCAATTTTTTTTTGAAAAGTCTTAGAAGACCAGCAGGCCAGAGGGATGTCTTTGATAGATAATCACTTCAATAATTTTCATCATTGTACAGATAAAGTATGACTTCTCTTCAAAACTTTGTTTTGAAGATAATTCGTCGTCTCATTTTTGTAAAAATTTTCAAAAACTTCAATACTTGAAACGTCCAAGCGCAACCTTGGTCTCCTTTTCCAGAGCATATCACAGCTATCCCTGCAAAAAATTATCAAAGAAAATCATTATTTCAACCAATTTTAAGGAGGAAACCAAAAAGGTCAAAGTCTATTAATTTTGAAAAAGTTTCAACGACAAAACATAAGAAAATGGGTTATGGATCAAGCAAAAATAAAAAAGGAGTCTATATGAAGATATTTCACATCATTTCTAACCCATTCCACATTCCAAGAGTGAAGATCATCGTTCCAAAGCAATCTTGTGAGTTTGTATGCAAATTGGATCATTTCCAGGGCGCGTGGCGCATCAGGTTGGGTGGCGCGGCGCATCAGGCGACAAAACACAGTGAGAATTTGCATGCGTGCGGTGCATCAGAGGCACGCGATGTGTTGGGTGAGGTGCACGGCGCACTGGGGTTTATGCCCAAACTTTGTCCGAAAAAACACTAAAACGCCTCCTCTCAAGCACAAATTCACAGGTAGGCTTATATCCATGGCTTATTCTTGGTTTTGAATGGTTTATGTAAATCATTATGATATGTTTGCCCTAGAAAACCAAGTGGAAAAAAACCCTCCTTTGTCCATTAAATTGCTGTAAGAATTTGAATGCAAAAATTGCTGAAGGGTTTTAAAAAACTAAAAATTACCAAGGTTATCATTTTTTCCTACTTCCTTTTGTTTCCCATCCCCTATATTCACCATTATTTTCCCCAATAATTCCCTCATAAACCCTACACTATCCTCCCTCAAATCCTAATCCCTCACTTCTATTACAAACGCCTGATCCCTACCTCATCCCAAAACCCTAAAAATTCAAGATTTCCATGTCCCTTCCCTTCTCTAAATTCCTTGTTTTATTTCCATGTTCCCCATTTCCCTAATTTTTTCCCTTTCCTAACAATTCCCTTGTACATTTGTGTCCCCTTGGTCACAACATTTTGAGAAAAAGAAACAGTCTACAGTCAATTTTGCACACAGTTGTATATCAACATATATATATTCCAGCTATCTTGTTTCTAAAGAGCATGTCAGAGACCGAGTCAGTATATGAGCAGGAGTATGATAGTGATTCTACACCGGAGGTAAATGTGCCAAATGTGCCACGGAGGTATCACAAAGGTGGCAAAAGTGGACAACATGTTAGGGAGGAGCCTACTTCTTTGGCTCAACTGCAAGCTTGCCCACTTGTAATGGATTGTTTTCGGCGCCAATCATGTTTCCAATATTGTGAGATGATCTCACAAACTCAGCATCATCGGGAACTAGTCCGTCTATTTGTCCTTAATCTATAGGATGGTCATGTAAACCTTGCCGGAGTGAAGTTTACCTTGTCACCCGAGACTATTGCTCAGGCCATCGGGATACCAAATGTAGGGGAAGAATGGAGCAAACGCCAGATGCTAGACAAATTTTACTATGAGCCATATATCAAGCCTGGATATATCAAACACTTGAGCGCAGCTTTTCCTTTCAGATTCCTGAAAGATGAGTTTGCACCGTTGATGAAACTCATCATTCGGTATTTCAGCTGTGAGGGCAGATTCTCACATCTCTATGCGTACCATGTCCGTTTGTTGATGCATTTCATAAGGGTACGTATGATGAACATTC
>APFE030675443.1:0-14502 GCA_000404065.3 Pinus taeda
TATCCAATCCTTCCTTGCACCACTCTTTCCATTGAATGGTTGTTTGATAAAAAAAATATCACATCATTCCACATCGTTAAAAGATAATGTCATTTTTTGACAAGGAGTGGGGCATTGACATGCTTCAAAAAGGACAAACTGATGTAAAAAAATAGAAAATGTTCAAGCAATAAGAACCAAAGTGTAACATAGTACCTAAATAGAAAAAAAGAATTAGAAGCACCATCGTCATTTCTCTAAATAAAGTATATATTTAGATCCTATTAATTAAACAAAAAAAACTATATAATATAAATTAAAAATTCATAGTAAATTCTTTTTCAAATAAAAATATTTCAATGAAAATTTTTATACTTCAATTTCTGTATAATAATAATTCATATTAAAAATTTTATCACATTTTTTCTTCTAATTTTTAAGAGATGATTAAATTTAAATTATAATGAAATATAATAATCAACACTATTATATTATACGTTAACCTTACAAAATAATATTACTTTACTACTAAATTTTTATAAACAATGGAAATATTCATAAATGTATTTCTTTTAAATTAAAAAAATATCAGCTTAGAAAATTTAATCTCATATAATTATAGAATACTTGATCCAATTATATACTCATAATTCACTTACGTAGATTTGATGCGATTCACATATTGCCATGCACGTAGAGCTTCATGACATCTTAGGTGTAACTATCAAAATATCAGTAGTAATATTAATGTGTCGAATCACTTAGCTTTAGAATGAAAGTTATAGAAGACTTTGCATTGATATTTATGATGAATGTTCTATGGTGTGTGTTTGCCTTTTTATTACCAAAAAAGGATGATCCATACTATGTTGGGACAACCTCTTTTCTTTGATCATAGAACACACCTTTTTCTGCCCTGCAATGGCTTTTTCTAACATTGATATGTTAAATAGAGTTGCATTTTACAACAACATAATCTACCTGTAAGCTCTGCACCGGTGGCAGAGAAATAAAGGTTCTAGAGTACATCCTACACCATAGTTAATTCTCTAATGCTCGTCAATTTGGAGGCTCTTGCTGGGATTTTCTCTCATGACCATCATATATATCTTAGAGAACTTGAGAGATTCCCCAGCAAATCCTTGAAATTGCCTAGGATCAAATGGGAAAGATCTCAATGAAATGTGTTCACATGCCAATCTCTCAGAGAGACTGAACTTCAAAATAGAAACTACTAAAAATAAAGAAAACAATTAGTTAATATTTTGCTTTTCATAACATTGCATTTTCAAATTCAAGTTATATTAATATAAATATGAAAAAGGTTTAATTAAAATTTAAATTAAATTATATCTCATTATAAACATATAAACATTTATGGTAGTTGTTTGTAATATATATAAATTTATAAAAATAAGTGTCGTATAAATAGTAATATTATTTTTTAAATATTTTTGTGAATTGAAGAATATTTTGCAACTTATTATATATCTAATTATTTAAAAATACAAGCTAAATACTAATATATCTCGGTTGTGCACTCATCACTAGCACAACTAACAAATCTTAACAACAGTCCTATTAGAAATCCTTAATATATTAATTTTTTAATTTACATATAAAATGGTTTAAATATCGGATATTATATTGTAGTCATTTAATATCAATTACTTTAATTTTAAAATTTATTTCACATTTGTTTAATATTTAAATACGGTTTATTATATTAAATATATATATATATTATTATTATATATATATATATATATATAGATATATAATTAACATTAGTCATGTCTCACTAGCATAAGTAGTGGAGGTGGCTAGCACAACTCTGTGAGGTTGGGCCTAGTTAGCGAGGCTACCTAGGATCAAACCTCAAGGATGCTGTGCTAAAATCAAATCAACTTAGGATTGGTGTCCTCTAGGGTTGATAATGGGTGATGGTTTCCCAAGCCAAAAAAATGAGCTAGAATGACTAAAACATGACTAATATAATGTTTATTTAGAAAATAAAATATGAAATTTTAGATAATGTGCTAACATATTATTTGTTTGGAAAATATAGTTTTAATTTTTACATAAATTTAATAATATAAGAATTGTTAGGAAAATAGAGTTTTAAGTTTTGCATGAATCTTGTAACATAGTACTTGCTCACAAAAATTTGAATAGATTTGTAAAAATGATGTTCCTAAATATACATGGAGTATTGAAGTTTCTTGATTCTTTCTATTAATTTATTTAATTGACCATTGGGAATTTTTTATTCTTTTAATGAATTATAATCCATCATTTATATTATCCAAGGGAAATTTTTTCCATTTACATTATACATCTTAAAAAAAGTTTATGTAACTACAAAGAAAAATACATGATGAAAATCTAAAACCATCCTGTCAAAGTTATGTTATGTATATTAAAAATTATGTTTAGTCAACCTACTCGCTTGTCTGCTTTGCAAAGAATTATTTTAAAGTTTATGTTATAATTAGTGCACCTACTCATTTCTATTCTTTGCAAAGAATTTTTTTTAATAGTTTATTAGTATAAATCATCAATCGAGTATGCAGCAACAGAAGTGAGGAGAAACAATACTTCAAGAAAATTCAACCTCAATAGTTGGCTGTGTTGTCTAGATAGTAGATGCACATGACGGTTGAAAGCACATTTCGAGTGCATGGCCCAAAATGGATTATGGTTTTGCCAAAATACCATGGTTCAGTGATCAATGATCCCAAGGCGAGGTTAGGGGACCTAACATAAATTTTCTCTTCCATATCGTGATTATTGTCCCATCACTGTTCAATATGCTCTTTAAATATCTACGTTTGATGTTTCGAATCAAGATGTCATTCAAGCGAATTGGACCAACCGTACCCTAGTTATCTTTTCGTATGCACAGTGAAATATTTACATGCAGACCGAAAATTCATCCAATAAACCTCATGGCCGATTCCTAGATAATGTTTTATTAACTGAACAGAAACATATTAAAAAATTGAAAGTCTTAGTGTATCTTTACAAAATAGAAAAACCTAAACTTATTGAAATTAATGGAGACAACTTGGCCTATGGACACTATATGTTTTGCTATAATAATTTCAAAGAGAAACATATAGACAATAGCCTCAAACTTAGAAGTGAACCAAAGATTCTTTGAACTAATCTTCATCATCTGCATCAGAGTTGGGGTGCTAGGAATTATTTCATGCCATATTATCTTGGATGTCCACCTTGTCTCCTAGTTTGTCATTGTACTCAACTGCTTGCTCTAAACCTTGGATGGCATTTTGCAGACAATAATATTTTTCATTAATCTGATTTAGCTCTTTCAAGATAATGCTTAGGAGAGGGTTTTTTTTTTTCAGATGAATTCCATATGGAAAGATTTCAATACATCTATGTGTTAAAAAATACCTAGGCCCTAGGGTAAGTAAATACCTAGTGATTTTTCTCCATCATAACCCTATGTCTGGGGCAATCTAGTCGTAGCTCTACGAGCTCAAAGATTCTCCTCCATTTTTTCCATGTTTTGAACTATGGCAGTCTTGTGTCTACCCTCAAAACCTTGCACTCTCCAGAATGCCTAAACATTGTGGCCTCTCGTCTTAGCATTTTGGGTGTAATGATTCCTTGAGCTTTTTCTTGGGAACTCCCTCTTCCTTTGTATTTGAGTAAGTTTGGGATGAGATTTTCTTTATTATTCTTATAGTGACCTACCTTCACTTCTCTTTCCTCTTGTTCTTCTCAAGTGCATTGATTTAAATACCAATATGGGTGCCCATTATTCATGCTTTCCTTTGAGCCCTCGGTCCTTTAAGTTGTTTCTTCCAAAGAACCCCTAAAAATTCCCTTGTTCCTCTAGCACATGCTAGAAAGATGCAGTGCAATAGGGAGGTTCAGATTATGCATTGTGGGGGTGACCATGAGAATTAAGCTAACCTGGAAGAAAAAAGCCATAATCTCCCATAACCCCTATGATGTCTCGTATCAGATTTGCTTCACCATTCTCCAGTGAAACTTAATTGGATGCAAATCCTCATTGGCATAGAGTGGTATTCTCACTACTCTTAGCTCCTCCTATACATGAATGGTATACGTGTTTGTTCCCAAGAATAGTCAAGTTCTACTTTGTTACCTCTCTCAAAGATGGGTGTGACATCTCCCCTCCTAACGTCTCATATAGGGTGAACTCGGAAAAAGTTGATTGTAATTAATTATGGGATAAATAATAAAATAAATGAAATTAACATTTAAAAAAAAAATCATTTTTTTTTTGAATTTGTTTTTTATTAAGAGTGCTTATTATCTTTTGAATGGATTGGACATTTTTTAACATTCCATGAAATTCTTGACCAAATTAATTCTTCTATCTTGATTTTCCACTTCCCTTTGCTAACGAATCAACAGTCTTGTACATTATGTCACTTCACACTACTTAATATTCATTGAGTCATGGGTGTTTAATATCAAAAATATTTGAGATATAACCATATGTTTGAGAATTTTCCCAAAATGTATTGAAGCGTAGACTAGACTTTTCTCACTTACATTTAGTCCCACAATTATTTAGTCTAAGACAAAATAAAAATAAATTATATGCAACTTTGAATAATCATTATATATCTTTGAAGACTATTACATAATCATTATGATTTCTCTTCTTTCTCCACTATGAAACCATCGATATGGATGAAAAATAAATATAATTATCCAATCCCCGGATGTGGGTGGCGCTATCACTATTAATGCACATCATGCAGCAAATTAAAGCCTGGTACTGCCAGCTACAGAGCAGCATGGCTTTCCATGACTTCACCTTCTGCGAGTGGGAGGAAGGTTTTAAGGCTGGATTGAGTAGAAAATTTGCATTAATGGCTCGCGTTGTTGGACGCAACATTCCCACTGTTATAATCATGTTTATCCTCAGTGTTTTCATCACGCCTTATGTTGAGTCTCTCGAAAACGAAACTTGGTTAGTGGAGGTAGATAGTGAGAGGCTGATTCTAGTTCACTACCGCGAGCCCCAAACCAACTTTTCCAAGGTCTCTAGTGTATATAATCTCTCTTCACCCTACCACCTATCTGTCATTATGGTTCGTTTTGGAAAAAGACATTTTTCTTGGAAGTGTTGTGACAGTGGCTTGCATTCCTCAGCCAGTCATTATATGGAACCTGTGCTGGGGCCCGACAATCCTCCCCCCATCCACGAGGTTGTGCCACCTTTGAACTCAGGGCGCAAGCCAACTCCAAACAGTGCCTTCCAAACCATGCACTTTAAATTTCAAAGTAATTTGAACAAGCCCCTTATTACTGCTCACATCACCATTATTCTTTCAGAAGAGGATAATCAGGTCTTCCCTCTGGCTTGCATTGCTCCTTATCCTTCCCAGAGCAGTAAGCACTCCATGGACAAAGATAGCCCAGAGAATTGGAAAAGTGAGAAGTCTAGTGAGGAGGATTTTCTTAAAAATACTCCTCCCTTTGAAGATACATGACGTGTTGTTGATGAAGGAACTCAAGGTAAAGCAAGCCATTCCATGGCTATCCCTATTAGTGATTTGAATGGCAATGAGAGTCTGAGGACCGGTGGTGTGGGTTTGGTTGAGGAGAAGAATCATGGCAAATCTAAGGAAGGGTAGTGCCACCTGGGACTGCCTCTTTCTTTTTGTTTTGGCTACTATTCAGATAATCGCCTATAGGCATTGTAGCTCCCAATTAGGTTTCAACATTCTTGACCTGTTGTTTTTGGCTTCCAACTAGGGAATTGGTGATACACTTAATGATGGTTTGCAATGATTTTGTGTTTCTGTGGCTCAGTTCTCCTTCTCAGCTAAACATGTCCCTCTCAGTGTCTTTTATCTGGTTTCTTTCTCTTTGTAACTAGTCTCCCCAGCTTCTGTTTGTAAAGGGGCAGTTCTGTTGTTTTGAGCGCTCTCAAACTATGTCTTCTGAGGCCTCGACTTTATGTAAAAATATTTTTCCTTATAGTTAATAGAATTTAGTATTTCCAGAGAAAAAAAAACATGCATTTAAATATTGCAGAGTTATTATTAATTCATCAAAAATACTAAAGTTACAATGTATTTTTTATAAAAAAAATGCTAGAATTTATGTCTTTATGTTGAGTTTTTAAAATTTCACTTTAAATTGCATAATGGGTTGTCATTCTTTTATTAATATTATAAACTCATTTCATGTTTATAATGTATATAAAATTTTATATTGTCACAATATATATTTTTGTTGAAATAATTAGTTTAACTTAATGCTAAGTAATGTTAAGTGAAGTATATTTTTTATTATAAAAAATGTCTTCAATTTATTTTTATATTTTTTATTATTTAAATTGCACTTTAAATGACATAATGGGTTGTGGTCCTTTTATTAATATTGTAAAATTGATTTCATATTTCTGATGTATATAAAATTGTATATTCTTACCATATATTTTTGTTGAAAGAATTAGTTTCACTTAATGCTAAGTAATGTTAAGTGAAGTGAAGTCAGGATTCAAAATTAGATTTAAGATTTACATTTTAGGCTTAGGAGGGAGAGGGAGAGGGACTGATGGTGACATAGAGAGAGATAGAGGGATGTGGGTGAGTGGGAGGGGAGAGAGATGATTGAGAGAGAGTATGAGAGACTGAAATAGATGTTAAGGGAGAGAGAGAGTCAGGGGAGGAGAGAGAGAGAGAGTTGGGGGAGGGGCAGGGGCAGAGAGAATGAGAGAAAGGACGAGAGGTAAGAAGAGAGAGAGTGATTAAGAGAGAAAGAGTAATAAAGGGAGAGAGGGAAGCAGTTCAACAGACCTAGAGAAAGGGGGAGAGAGAGGGACGGTGGGGAGTAGGGTGATATCAAGAGAGAGAGAGGTACATGGACAGTGAGAGAGAGGAAGAGTGAGATATGGAGGGAGAGATCAAGAGAGAAAGGGAGTGAGAGCTAGGAGGAGGGATATATGGAGGGATAGGAGAGAGAGGGAAAGAAAGATTGAAAGTGGGATAGGGGAAGAGAGAGAGAGGTAGTGAGAATGAGAGTGAGAGTGAGAGGCAAGGGAGGTAGAGAGGGGAAGATATTTAGAGAGAGAGATTGAGAAGGATATAATGTTAGAGAGATTATGTTAGAGAGAGATTCTCAGAAATTTTGGGAGACAGTGAGAGAAGGAGATAACAAGAGAGAGGGAGAGAAAGTTAGAGAAATAAATTGAGAGATAGATGGAGAGATGGAGAGATGGAGAGAAAGAGAGAGATGGATAGAGGCAGGAAGGGAGGAAGAGGTAGAAAAGAGTGAGAAAGAGATAGAGAGAAAAAGGAAGAGATAGAGTAAGACAAAGAATGAGAGGGTGAGAGATTGAGAGAGAGAGAGAGAGATGAAGAATGATACAATATCATAGAGAGAGAGAGAGAGAGAGAGAGAGAGAGACATAGTAAGAGTCACAGATAGAGATTGAGAGGCATTGTGAGAGAGTGATAGAAGCAGTGAGATAGAGAAAGAGCTACAGAGATTTACAGAGAGAAAAATTGAAAAAAGGATGGAATGAGGGAGGGCCAATTTTCCCCTTCAACTTTCTTTCCCAATATATTCATACACATTTAGGATTTATTTACTATCTAAAGTAATATTCTCACTCAAATTTATTGCAAACTGGATTTTTGAGCTAGCATCTCTCCTCTTTGCTCATGAATTTCTATGACCTAACTCCCATGGAGAGAACAATAAATTTATGCTGAAACCATTCTAGTGTAAGGTTAAATATTGGGTTTGTTGAAGCGTTAAATTTTTTTTTGTTTTCAACATAGAATTTTCACAAATAATGAAGAGGATAATGCGGTTCTACCTTGTTTCAATATATTATTGAAAATTTTGAAAAAGAATGAAAAAAATATGGGGTTTCATTTTACTCATTTGTCTTTAAGTCTAATGTTTGCTGATTTTATTTTTATTTTGATTTACTTCCTTTGATTGTATTTTTATTGTGAAATACTTCCTTGATATATTATATCAGTGTTCCAATTTGTTTAAATAGATCATTGAATGCATTTAGGGAAATAAGAAAAACACAAGCGTATGGGATTGGAAGATCATATGTGATAAATTTTCATAGCAGTAGGTAAGTACAGGTGGAGTATTTACCCATGTACATCCAATATGTAAAGAGGGAACTTGGGCTATCGCCATGGGTTCAAAATTGATTGGATAAAGGAAGAAGAAAACGATGTCTTCTTATTGGCTTTTGTGAATAGCCTACTCCATATAGAGAACACTTTTGGTGTAATCACCTATTATTACATATATCATAATGTACAATGGATTCACTACTAGTGAAATTTGAGTGAATAACCATAATGATTTGAGTTTAACGAACAAGAAGAATACAAGAGTTTAACCAATAAGAATAATACAATCCAAGTCATCCTCGCTATTTATTATTATATTGCTGCTGCTTGTATTTATTCGTATTTATCCCACAGCGATATAAGCACCTTCAATTCAATATTGTCATAATTACATATATCATAATGTAACAATGGATTAAATCCTAGTGAAATTTGAATGAATAACCATCATAATTTGAGTTTAATGAACAAGAAGAATACAAGAGTTTAACTAACAAGAAGAATACAAGACATGTCATCCTCTCTATTTATTAATTCCAATATTGTCATAATTACATATATCATAATGTAACAATGGACTAAATCCTAGTGAAATTTGAGTGAATAACCATCATAGTTTGAGTTTAACCAACAAGAATAATACAAGCGAATACAAGATTTTAACTAACAAGAAGAATACAAGCCATGTCATCCTCCCTATTTATTATTTCAATCTTGTCATAGTTACATATATCGTAATGTAACAATGGATTAAATCCTAGTAAAATTTGAATGAATAACCATGATAATTTGAGTTTAAAGAACAAGGAGAATACAAGAGCTTAACTAATGAGAAGAATACAAGCCATGTCATCCTCACTATTTATTTATTATGTGATCGTGGCTCTGTTGGGTATTCGTATTTATCCCTCACATGTCTATAACCACTTTCAATTCCAATATTGTCATAATAAGCATATGTGTATTTTATTAGACCTAATTTTCTTTGAATTATATTTTTAGGAAATGAAATACGATGGTATTGGTATCCAAAACTTGTAAGATTGAATCGTCATGTATGCTTGAGTATTGAAGTTTTTTTTGCCATTGTTGTAACAATTTGCCATTGTTGCAACAATTCCTTAAACTCGTTATGGAAAATTTCTTAGAAAACTAAAATTTGGTAAGGTATTTTTCTCTCTACTTCCTTCTGTATTTTCATCTATATAGCCTCTTAACTATATTATTTTACTAGTCATATATGCCAGTTATGTGACCAAGGATTACTTATTATGCTTATGATGATTTTTCTTTTGGATAAGAAATGATTGCATTCATGGAAAAATAAGATCAAACATTTTTGTAAAATATGTAATCTATTTTTAAAAGAAAATTAATATGGTAATTGCGCCAAGAGGTGATCTACAACCTAGTATGGGGGTAGATATCACATAAAAAAATGTAAACTTAAACATAAATGTAAACAACCGAGTATGGGGTTAGATCTCACATAAAAACATGAACATGTAAACGTAAATGTAATGCTTAACATTTAAAATTTCTAATCTAATGTTTTCCCTATTGAAAAATCAATCTAGTTATTAGTATGTATAAACACCATACAAATTTTAAATCTAAGAAGGTTTACGAACACTTAGAAAACATGTATGGTAAATAAATAAAAATATAAATAAACTAGAGGTATGACAAATAAATAAAACCTTGTTTTATATTTATTCCATAAACCTCTTTATATTTAAAGAAAACTCAAAAACTATGTTTTATTTAGGTGAAGCCTATGGGCCAAATACCATGGAACAAATAATTAATAATACCATGGGCCAAATACCATGAGACAAATAATTAATAATACCATGGGCCAAATGCCATATTTATAAAAGAGGTATGGTAAATAATTAAATATAAAAAAGGTATAAGGAGGTATGCTAAATAAATCAAAATATATCAAATAAGATTAGAAATCAACATCTAATTATATACCAAGCCTATGGGCAAAATACCATGGTAAATAAAAGCGTTATGATAAACAAATAAAAATATAAATAAAATAGAGGTATGGTAAATAAATAAAACCTCTTTTTATATTTACTCCATAAAACTATTTATACTTGCTAACACTTAAAAAATAGGTTTTATTTAGGTGAAGCCTATAGGCCAAATACCACAGGCCAAATGTTTATTAATACCATGCTAAAATACATTATTAACCCTAATATTAATATCAAAAGATTAAAATTATTATTATGATTAAATATAATATTCATAATTTTATATTATAATAATTAATATATTAAATTTAATACTATGGATTAAATACAATATTAAAATTTTTATTATTAATATATATTAATATATCATGATATATATTAACTCTAGATATATATGGGAGGGAATTACCACAGATTGATAGAGGTGGAAAGTTAAGGGAAGTGACAAGGGATAAATGGAGATGAAATTAAGGATAGTGGAGAGGAGGAAGGAAAAGAGAGAGAGGGTTATGAGTGTGAGAGCTAGAGAAGTGTAAGAGAGGGAGAGGGAGACACAAATATGGAGGAGGGAGAGAGAAGGAGAGAGGGAGGGATATAGTGAGAGGATTCGAGGGTAGAGAGAGAGAGAGAGACAAAGAGAGATGTGGTAAGATAGAGGGAGGTACGAGATAAATGGAGAGAGAGGAAGGATGAGAGAGAGGACTAGCAAGATAGGAGGAGAGACGGAAGGAATAAAAAAGAGAAAGAGTAGATGGAGAGAGAGAGTGTGTATGTTTAGGGGTGAGGTAAAGATATAAAGAAAGATAGGTGGAGACAAGGGGGAGACAAGGGGAGAGGATAAAGGGAGGTATATAGTGACATAGTTGGAGAGAGAGAGAGAGAGGATGAATGAGAGACAAGACTTGAGAGAGGAAGGGAGTGATGGGGGAAGAGAGAGGATTAGAGGGAAAAGGGAGAGAGAGATGGGGTAAGAGAGAGGGAGGTAGGAGAGAAAGGGAGAGGCAGGAAGTATGAGAGAGAGGAGGAGAGAGGGAATAAGAAATACATAGAGAGTGAGAAGTGGAGAGAGAGAGGGAGTGACAAGGGAGAGTTAGAGAGAGAGTGTGCATGTTTGTGGGTGAGATAAAGAGACAAAGAATGAGATATGGAGAGAATGGGGAGAGAGGGAAGGATATAGTAAGGGATTTGGAGAGAGAGAGAGAGAGAGAGAGAGAGAGAGAGAGAGATAATTCTAGGTATTGCGGTATCATCCTCTGCCATTGGATCTATTGAGGAGATTCGACTGTTAAGAAAATGTATGCATGTCTGGGTGAGGAATATCTTTTGTGCTTGTTTCGCTTCAAGATGGGAATTGATGGATTTCATACGATCTAAATGCTTGAGGGTTGTCCCCTCATTCTGATCTATAATCCTTTTATATTGGAGCCTATTTCCTCATCGGGTCCGATTCTAATTTTAAAGTGTTTGCTTGTTTCCAGCATAATTTGAGCGTTGTCCCTCACATCTCTGAGGGGAGATCAAATGGTCTCAACATTGTATGTCTTTCGAGGGTATGGTAGTTTTGTTTGCAGGACCTTGGCTCCGTGTTTAAGCCTTTATCTCGGCGCCCTCGGTTTTAAGAGGATAGCTTTTTTCTTTGGCCCATAGTTCCTTTGGGAATGTTGTATTTTATGTAATTTGTTTTCCGATTTAATGATATAGAAGGTATGACTCTTGCTTGAAAGAAAGAAAGATAAATATTTTGTGTATGGAGAGATGTTTCATGCATATATAAATGAGATTTTTTCAATTACTTTAAATGAGTGGGGAATTTATTGCTTGCTCAACAAAAGGCGATTATTGCTCACACCCATCAGTGTTATTGAAGTGTAATTAATATTTATGCTTTGATTGAGGTTGAGTTATTTTATTTTGCAGACATTTTTTTTCCATATCATTTAAAAATATAAATCTAGTGTTTATGAATTTTTTGATAGATGTTGTATAAATGGTATAAGTTTTTCTACCTATGAAAAATGAATTTATTTTTACGAAATGGAATTGCCAAATAAAATAATTATATATATATATATATATAATTAAAGAGTATTAGCTCACATAATAAATATCTATATAAAATAGGTAAAATAAATAAAAAAATAAGGTTTTTCAAATTTTTATCAGTAATTTTATAAAAAAATTAATTAATATAAAATAAATTTAAAGGAAAAATTTTATAGTTAATAACAAAAATACAGTGTTTTAAAAACATCATATATTCTTATTATTGTTTTTTGCATAAATAGATTTTTAAAATTTCATATTATATTTTTATAAAAATTATAATGTATTAATTTATTAAAGTATAGTTTATTTTTAATATGTAAAATATTAAAAATTTGTATAAAATTTCTTAAAATAATATTTTTTAGCATTTTTTTATATAAATTTCAAAAAACAATATAAATGCATAACTACTATTTCTTCGAAAACGAATTATTCTTTATTTTTTTCTCTGAAGTATTTTGCTTTTTTAGGTTTGTTTCTATTAATTATAATGGGCCATTTAGGTCATATTAATAGAAGAAAAAAATTGTCCATTCTTTAAAAGATATTTTGCAGTTTTAAAGATGTTTAATTAAAGTTGTTTCTATTATTATACTTCACATTTATATGATCATAATTTCAGCAAAAAAAAATTCCATTCATTATAGCTTTTAGTGACGTTATATAACCTAAGATATTGCCTTTAAATTTATATTTTCTTTAAATCCAAATTTATTTTTTTTATTTTAAGGTAGATTTATATTTTCTTTAAAGTAAATATTGTTAGTGTTATTAGTGACATATAATAATATATACCATTTTTTTTCAATTCTAATAGGAAATTTAAAGCTAACATGTTCTTTTTTATTTCACTTGAATTTTATTTTGTCATTTTTTAATGCATTTTATTTTTAAAACTTAAATTTGTACTATTTCAGGTTATTGATCCAAGAGGCTCATTCTAGAGCCTATTATGAGGGGATGTGTAAGATTGTTTGTCCGTTTATGAATTGACATCTCCTCTAAATAGAAAAATAATGTGGTACATAATAATAATAATTATAAATATGCTAAAAAAATGTGAGTAAGATTTTAAAACATTTCACTTTTCAATAATATATCAATAGGATATTTAATAGAGCTATGTTAATTAATTTTTGCTCATAAAATGTCTCTTTGTATACCTTATGTAAAATATCTTAATGTCAATTATATATACAAACGTTATACTTTTCAAAAATATTTCAATAGCAGATTTCATAGATATATGTTAACTAATTTGTTCTAATAAAATGTCTCTTTGTATACATTAAGTAAAGTATTTTAATGTCAATTATGTATAAGTTGTATATCATTTTAAAAACATTACATATATATCATGAAAAAATAAGTCTTCTTTTTTGTTAAAATGTTTATTTGGTCCTATTCAAAAATATAGTTAAAACAATGAAAAACTACACATTGTATTTTTCACTCTAAAGAAGTTTACATGTGAAGAAATTTGATCCCTCTCCGCTCATGTTAGATCCGTACTTAAGGTGGATCTATGCACATTTAACAACATTGCTGTTATTATAAGTTGTAAAGTACCACACCACACAATAATAAATATTATATTAATACAATTTATTTTTATAAATGTAATTAATCATGCATTAATATATATAACATGATTAAAGGACCATAAGAGCATAGTATTGGTTTTTCTTCTATGGTTTAAGCTCGCTTCTTTTTAAGAAGGCTTTTTTCATGGGTAGTTCTTAGGAAAGTAGGTGGTTAGTGAAACTTAGAGACGGTGTGTCATTTATTTTCTCGATGCCTTTTCTTGTCCTAAAAGTCATCGCATGTGGCGATGAATAATTCAAATTTCGAGCTCATTCATTATGACACCGTCCTCATAAAGGTTGGTCTTTTCTGGTGTAGGAGGAGTTCTATGTTAGAAATGTCCATTATGGACCTTAGGATTTTGGCTCTACTGAGGAAAGAAATGCATTTAATGCTCATAATGTGAACATAATTAAAAATTTCTCAATCGAATATGTTGCAATTAATGCATATTTTATTTCTAATTCAACTCATGATGGTTTCTCCCTATCTATGTCTTCGGCAAACAATTCCTCTCCTATATTCCATGAAGTTCCAGCCTCATATGTGATGTCATCAAAGGAAATGGTTTCCTTTGAGGCTCATCCTAGAAGCGGTGAAGGAAAGTGAATAAAATGGCGAAAGTACATTTCAGGTAAGCCAAACAAGGTGGGGATAGTGGTATGCCAGGAAATTGTGACATATGGAAAAAATTCTAGTAAAATTATACAATAGTAATTTGATACGTTTATTGTTAATCGAAGTTAGTGTATTTGTGAGGCACCATGTACTATATATGCATGAAA
>APFE030675446.1:0-18843 GCA_000404065.3 Pinus taeda
CCACAATTGTCTCTTTCAGTTTTTTAGTTTCCATAATTGTAGCACAATTTACTATTTTTAGCAGTTTTTTCGGGTCCTGAACTTATGGAGCCGTTTTGAGGCCCTAAACGATGTTTTTTGGGAAATATGGGGGCAACATGGGTCCATGGACCAATGTTTCCATTCCCAAAGTGGTATTTCTCAGATAGATCTTTCTAACGAGCTATCATACGCGTCAAACGGAGATCGTATGCCAAAGTTATGACCCTGAGAAATTGATGTACCAATTTACCCAAAACGGGGCCCACAATTTGGCGTTTCATCTTCTAGGGTTAGGTTTTGGAATGTGAAGGGTTTTCCATTGTTTCTCAACAATAAATAGGCCTTCGAGCCTCATTGTAACATAGTTCGGAAGAGTTCAGAGGCATGTAGCCGCACATCTCTTCTCAGAGATAAGCTACCATTGCCCTAGCTGGTTTATATCCAATTCTGGTTGTAAGCATATTTCAATATTTTCCATAAATGAAATGAAGTATTATTTTCGCTGCATCTCTTTGTTTATGGTTATCACATCTCTGTATTTATGTTTATCTCTGTAATCTATTGTGTTCCTGTTTAAATCCGGATCATTAAGCCTCCGCCATACCTAGACGTCTGCAAACTTCATGATCCACTCATATAATTCAACTGGGAAAGAACAGAAGAAGATTTCATGAATTTCTATGTACAAATATCATCCCAACCATTATTCCTTTGTCAATCATGGATTCCTTTTTTCTTGTGTCGTGAATTCGTGGATCTTTCTATCTAACCAGTCTTCAATCTCCTTCTTAGTTGGATTCCAACGATGCGACATCACACATCTCATTATGCAGATCCCGGTCCTGGCAATGGAACCATTTGTTGGCTTGATGGGCCCTGACCCAGGTTCAACATTTAGTCAACCAAGCAAATCCCTAGACTACTCGCCTTTTAAACGTCATTTCGCAGAGCACAGTCTAAAGTCTCACCCGTAGTAGCATGGGGGAATGTAGCAACCAAGTTTCCACACCCTAAGATGGTTGTGATGTCGGTTGTATACCTTAAATCTACATTCACGTGGATCGATAAGCCTTTAGGGCTTATCGACGTACTTCTCTGTTACTCTTTCAAAACCTCCATGAAGGTATGCAGTCGTCCTTCGCGTAAATCTAACAAGATGTCTCAGTACTTACATGCCTCTATAACTACTTTGTTGTATAGTTCTCTGAATTATCTTATTTGGTCGCAAATTCTATTAATCAATTTAGATTATCTTTGCGTAAACATATATCTCTACTTGCGTTCATCTAACAGAGGAAAACATATAGATTTGTTCATCAATTTAGTAATAAAACATAAACCTAATGCATAACATAACATAATCGCATGCAATTGATAGAAGTAAAATACACAGCAATTTTAGAAGACTCTTATTTATTGATTATCAAGATGTTCAATACAGACTCTAACTAACCTGTGCACATAGTTGCAAGGGTCTACGCACTTAGTTGTAGACTTCTACCCGAGGCCTCTATGCACTCAGCTGCAAGGGCATCTTCCTATAATAAGATTCTTGCTCTTAACTGAGTTAACCCTCTTAGACTCCTCTAAGACCTCCTTTTTATACAATCCTATGGTCCACGGACCAAGGGAAGATCTCATCAAGCCAACAAAACCTATCTAGAATAAGGGTAGAAAGTCATTCTGACTCCTGATATCTTCATGCTCCGCGACCACAAAATATGAAGACTTTACATTTCTTAATACAAAATTCGGGCTGTATGCCCCAAAACTTGGGTTTTAACCCCAACATTAACCCAGGGACCCGTTCCCAACATGACAATGGAACAATTTGTTAACTTGATGGGCCCTGACCTAGGTTCAATGTTTACTCAGCCAAGCAAATCCCTACACTACTCGTCCTTTCGGCATGAATCCACAGAGAGTGGACTGAAGTCTCACCCAAAGCAGTATGGGGGGATGCAAGAATGAAGTTTTTGCACCTTGAGATGGTTGTGATGTGAGTTTTATACCTTAACCCTAGCTTTAGACAGATCGATAAACCTTTAGGGCTTATCGATTTACTTCTATATTAGTCTTTCAGAACCTCCGCGAAGGTATGCAATCATCCCTCGTATAACCCTAACAAGCATTCTCAGTACTTACGTGCCTTTGTAAATACTTTGCTATATAGTTCTATGAATTATCTTAAGTGGTTGCCAATTCTATAATCCAATTTAGATTATCTTTGCATAAACATATATCTCTACTTATGTTCATATAAAAGAGGAAAACATATAGATTCTCATCAATTTAGCAATAAAACATAAACCCAGTGCTTAACATAACATAATTGCATGCAATTGATATAAGTAAAATACACAATAACTTCATAATACTCTTCTTTATTGATGATTCAGATGTTCAGTACAGACTCTGACTATCCCGCGCACACAACTACAGGGGTCCTTGCACTCAGCTTTCGACTTCTACCCTATGCCTCTATGCACTTAGCTACAGAGCCTTCTTCCTACGTTGAGACTCTCGCTCTTAGCTCCTTTACAGACTTATCAATGACTCCACTTAACTGAACTAACCCCCTTAGACTCCTCTAAGACCTCCTTTTTATACAATCTCATGAAATACTTCCCACTTCATGTAACTCCAAACATGAAGGTAACTGCATGACCCACTTTCACACAAGAGCATCTTAATCCAAGTATTTAGTGATTTCAAATGCTTACCTTGCGGTCCCTTGAAGTAGCAGTGCTTTTCTTCACACTGAAGTATCAACTGCAAACTCTCTCACAAACCCTACTATGATACAGTTGAGCCAATGATTGACAACACGTGTGATCTTATCTTCAGATGCTTCCAACTTCCTTACTAACTTTGGGGTCCAGACAATTGGATCGTTAAGCCTCCACCATCCCTACACGTCTACGAACTTCATGATCCACTCATACAATTCAATTGGGAAAGAACAGAAGAAGATTTCATGAATTTCTATGTACAAATATCATTCCAACCATTCTTCCTTTGTCAATCATGGATTCCTATTTTCTTGTGTCGTGAATTCGTGGATCTTTCTATCTAACGAGTCTTCAATCTCCTTCTTAGTTGGATTCCAATGATGCGACATCACACATATCGTTATGCAGATCCTAGTCCTGGCAATGGAACCATTTGTTGGCTTGATGGGCCCTGACCCAGGTTCAACATTTCGTCAACCAAGCAAATCCCTACACTACTCACCTTTTAAACATCATTTTGTGGAGCACAAACTAAAGTCTCACGCGGAGTAGCATGGGGGAATGTAGCAACCAAGTTGCCGCACCCTAAGATGGTTGTGATGTCGGTTGTATACCTTAACTCTACCTTCACGTAGATCGATAATCCTTTAGGGCTTATCGACGTACTTCTATGTTAGTCTTTCAAAACCTCCATGAAGGTATGTAGTCGTCCTTCGCGTAAATATAACAAGTTGTCTCAGTACTTACATGCCTCTATAACTACTTTGTTATATAGTTCTCTGAGTTATCTGATGTGGTCGCAAATTCTATTAAGCAATTTATATTATCTTTGCGTAAACATATATCTCTACTTGTGTTCATATAACAGAGGAAAACATATAGATTTGTGGAAACTTCATGATCCACTCATATAATTCAACTGGGAAAGAACAGAAGAAGATTTCATGAATTTCTATGTACAAATATCATTCCAACCATTATTCCTTTGTCAATCATGGATTCCTTTTTTCTTGTGTCGTGAATTTGTGCATCTTTCTATCTAACCAGTCTTCAATCTCCTTCTTAGTTGGATTCCAACGATGCGACATCACACATCTCGTTATGCAGATCCCAGTCCTGGCAATGGAACCATTTGTTGGCTTGATGGGCCCTGACCCAGGTTCAACATTTAGTCAACCAAGCAAATCCCTATACTACTTGCCTTTTAAACATCATTTCGCAGAGCACAGTCTAAAGTCTCACCTGGAGTAGCATGGGGGAATGTAGCAACCAAGTTTCTGCACCCTAAGATGGTTGTGATGTCGGTTGTATACCTTAACTCTAAATTCACGTAGATCGATAAGCCTTTAGGGCTTATCGACGTACTTCTCTATTAGTCTTTCAAAACCTCCATGAAGGTATGCAGTCGCCCTTCGCATAAATCTAACAAGATGTCTTAGTACTTACATGCCTCTATAACTACTTTGTTGTATAGTTCTCTGAATGATCTTATGTGGTCGCAAATTCTATTAAGCAATTTAGATTATCTTTGTGTAAACATATATCTCTACTTGCGTTCATATAACAGAGGAAAACATATAGATTTGTTCATCAATTTAGTAATAAAACGTAAACCCAATGCTTAACATAACATAATCACATGCAATTGATAGAAGTAAAATACACATCAATTTTAGAAGACTCTTATTTATTGATTATCAAGATGTTCAATACAGACTCTAACTAACCTGTGCACATGGCTGCAAGGGTCTACACACTTAGTTGTAGACTTCCACCCGAGGCCTCTATGCACTCAGCTGCAAGGCCATCTTCCTATAATAAGATTCTTGCTCTTAACTGAGCTGACCCTCTTAGACTCCTCTAAGACCTCCTTTTTATACAATCCTATGGTCCACGGACCAAGGGAAGATCTCATCAAGCCAACAAAACCTATCTAGAATAAGAGTAGAAAGCCATTCTGACTCCTGATATCTTCATGCTCCGCGACCACAAAATGCGAAGACTTTACATTTCTTAATACAAAATTCGGGCCGTATGCCCCAAAAATTGGGTTTTAACCCCAACATTAACCCAAGGACCTGTTCCCAACATGAAAATGGAACAATTTGTTGACTTGATGGGCCCTGACCTAGGTTCAATGTTTACTCAGCCAAGCAAATCCCTACACTACTCGCCGTTTCGGCATGAATCCACAGAGTTGGACTGAAGTCTCACCCAAAGCAGTATGGGGGGATGAAAGAATGAAGTTTTTGCACCTTGAGATGGTTGTGATGTCAGTTTTATACCTTAACTCTAGCTTCACACAGATCGATAAACCTTTAGGGCTTATCGATTTACTTTTATATTAGTCTTTCAGAATCTCCGCGAAGGTATGCAATCATCCCTTGTGTAATCCTAACAAGCATTCTCAGTACTTAAGTGGTTGCCAATTCTATAATCCAATTTAGATTATCTTTGCATAAACATATATCTCTACTTATGTTCATATAATAGAGGAAAACATATAGATTCACGCATCAATTTAGAAATAAAACATAAACCCAGTGCTTAACATAACATAATTGCATGCAATTGATATAAGTAAAATACACAATAATTTCATATTACTCTTCTTTATTGATGATTCAGATGTTCAGTACAGACTCTGACTACACCGCGCACACAACTACAGGGGTCCTCTCACTCAGCTTTGGACTTCTACCCTAGGCCTCTATGCACCTAGCTACAGAGCCTTCTTCCTACACTAAGACTCTCACTCTTAGCTCCTTTACAGACTTATCAATGACCGTAGTCCTCGCACTGTCTCTTAGAGCCTCGACATTTTTCTTTACCTCCGTCCCTTCGTCACCGAACAATTTCCTGATAGTTCTGGATATCTCTTTCCTTAGTATCAGTCCTTTCCCACCGCTCAATCTGTATCCAATTTTCTATTCATCCGCCATGAGCTTGCTGTTGGTGAATTGATCCGCCCAAAATGGAAAACCTACCATGGGAACTCCACCAGCTATGCTTTCAAGCATTGAGTTCCATCCGTAATGAGTAACGAATCCCGCAACGGACGGATGGGATAACACTTGCAGCTGATTGCACCATGGAACAACAAGCCCCTGCCCTTTTATCTCATCCAGAAAACCGTGGGGTAAGCAGTCTGAGACTGTTGAAGAGACTATGTCCGGACGAAGAGCCCAGAGGAAAAACTGCCCGCTGTCCTTCAAACCCATTGCTATTTCCTCCAGCTGAGCTTTAGTGACAAAAACCATACTCCCAAAGGAAACGTATAGAACGGAACGATTAGGCTTTGCATCCAGCCACTTGGAACAGTCACATTCTGTCCAAATGCTCGTTCCAACTCTCATGTCCTTGGAATGTTCACCGTTCAAAAAACCGGAGGGAAGCAACGGACCAACATGCAGTACCGGAGGGTTCAAGTTCAATTCCTTTCTTTCGAGATCGTCAAAAGAATTGCCAAGAACCCAATCTGCTTCACGACATGCCTGAAAGGACCTATGAATCAGATCAAGAATGGCCCGTGACTCGGGGTCCGATTGACGTATGAAGCACGGAAGATCTCTGGCTTCTAAGTTTGGTACGCCGGGAATAAAATCAATCGAAATGCTGCCCTCATCAGCTGCAGATAAATCGCACTGTTGATAATTAAAATCCAAAATAAAATTAAACAAAATGCCTACTAATGAATACCTGCGCAAATATATCTGCAAGCTGGATTTCAAACGACAAAACTATTTAAAGCACCCAGAAACCCTACCGGTTCCTTCATAAAGATTGCAACGGAGATCCTCCAGCAGATGTGCGTGATAGTGGATCGAATAAAGAAAGGTAGGCTGTGTCCAAAACAAAATCCAGGGAACACCTAATTTCTTTGTGACTTCACATGACCATGGAAGTGAACTGTCAGCTATGCCACAAGAAATTGCCGGCCCTGTCTTGTTGAGATTTTGAAGGAGTCGTTCCAACTCTCCTGCCATATTATCTACAGAGCGCATAAAATCGATCAATCTGGCTGCCCGATCGAAATCCAGAGGTAATCCATCAGAGATTTGAACAGAGCGAATATCAAGACCAACATTAAGCGCTTCATTCTCAAGAGGGTCGTCTTGTTCAGCACTGTGACTGTTAGCCTTAGTGATCTGCTCGTGCCTGTGGTGCGTGTTAACGAACGTGACTGTAACACCTTTAGAAGCAAGTTTCTTGGCCAAGTGCATCATGGGATTTATGTGACCTTGTGCTGGGTATGGAAACAGGAGGGCATGCAAGGATTCCGGATTGCGAGCCATTGATTGTTCCATTGTGAACTTCAACGTTCCTCGGCTACGGACTAATTAACTCACACTCACATGTATTGTAATATAAGGATTCGGCGGAGTTAGTTTAGCGGTCGCTTTCTTATTGACCACACGGCTAACTTAGTGACCACGGCTAACTTATTGACCACTTAACTTATTTACAATACTTTGACTGGATGCTTAGAGCGCAGCAGTGGCGTGCATTGAATCCGAAAACGTTGAAAAGCGAAAACCGTGAGGTCCAAGTAAAGTAAAGTAACGACGCTGCCGCTAGAAAAAATTAAAATATGATTCACATGCGCCAATTAACAAATATTCAGCGTACGTATATCGTTGGTTGTTTCGATGTTGTTATTCTCGTGCATTACTAGCTCACTTTAAGATATCTTAATCAAGTCAAGTCTACAAGAATAGAGTAGGTAGTATTTTAGAATGCAAATTTAAACATGATGTACTATGTTTGTTTGTTTTATTCATTTTGTTTATGTGATAACCATAAAGGAATATTTAATGAGAAAAATATTGTTTGTTTTATTCATTTTGTTTATGTGATAACTATTAAAGGGATATTTAATGAGAAAAATATTAAGTGAATTATTAATTTAGTGTATGGTGTTATAATATTTATATTTGAGAATGTTTTTATAAAAATAAAAATATATTTTAATATCCATAATTTATGATAAGTGAATCAAAATAAAATGATATTTGTTTGTTTTATTCATTTTGTTTATGCGATAACCATAAAGGGATATTTAATGAGAAAAATATTAAGTGAATTATTAATTTAGTGTATGGTGTTATAATATTTATATTCAAGAATGTTTTTATAAAAATAAAAACATATTTTAATATTAATAATTTATGATAAGTGAATCAAAATAAAATGATATTTGTTTGTTTTATTCATTTTGTTTATGCGATAACCATAAAGGGATATTTAATGAGAAAAATATTAAGTGAATTATTAATTTAGTGTATGGTGTTATAATATTTATATTCAAGAATGTTTTTATAAAAATAAAAATATATTTTAATATCAATAATTTATGATAAGTGAATCAGAATAAAATGATATTCAATAAGTAAGTTGAAATAAGTGAATCGGAATAAAATGATATTCAATAAGTACGTGGAAAAAACTATAAAGTAATATGTTGTTTCAAAATATTTTTATAAAATTTTAAAATTGTATATCAATTTAAATAATTTAATATAAATAAAAAGATATTTATTTTTAAATGTGTAATTTTAAAGTTTATTTTTCTAACCTATAAACATGGTGTGATATTCATAAGGATGGAAAAGGTATGATAGGTAAGAAATATGCCAAAATGGTTTATTGGAAAGTTTATTTTATTTTTTTGTATTTTTTATTTAACAAAATTATATTTTAGATCTAAGAGTTTTGTGATCCATAATATAGATATAAGTCTTTCGAATTAATGGCATCGCTAGGATATGGTCGAGGTTTTGAGCCAACCATTTGGTCGATGTTTTGAACCAACTAATATGGTTCATCCTCACGACAAGGTGAGAAATCAATTGATCTGAGTGAATAAATAGCATGGACTCATCATTGCCCAGAGTTGTTAATTTGTTAAATTGTTTAATAATTTAGTTAACAACTTGTTATATAATAATTAAATATTTCATCTCGATAATATAGATTGATTATTTAATAATATTATCTAAAATAATTAATTTTGATAGTTTTTTAGGGTTTGCCTAATCAAATAGGTTAATATTCAGATTCAAACTAGCTTTTATGTATTAATTAAATATTCTATCTCGATATCATAAATTGATTATTTAATAATTACGCCATAAGGTTATAACTGAAACCATACAGAGGATGATGCCCCGCCTCAGAAACCGAGCATAGTCGATGCTCGATACCCCTCTTCGGAGCCCAACTCTTTCCCTGTTAAAGGAAACATTCTTGCTCAATGCCCCTCCTTGGAAACCCAAATCAATGGAGTCCCAGCCCTCATTTCAGTAGTCCTCGCAACAAGAAGAAAAAGTCTCAAGAAGAGGATATTGAAAATTGGCTCTATTCTCCTTCTACTGCCATTGCTGGAGAGAACTATCATTGTAATTTTAGTGGGAAACATCTAATGGGCCAGTGAAAAGCTCTGGTGGGTCTCTGAAATCCAATATTTTAGAAACACCTTCGTTGGCTAATGCCTCTGGGATTCATTCATGTAAATCTATGAGATGTGTTTCTAACTACCCAGATTGGGGTTCGGTCAATTTCAAAGGCTCAACCCTGCAAATTCAATGTTGCAAAGAGGCATGATCGCCCTGAGAAGGAACTTGTTGAATGAAAATGTAGTGAAAGGAAAAGAGATGGAAGTATATCTAGAAAATGTGCTTATGTTGTTTATGGTGAACAACTTGTTTTTTTTTTAGATTCAGGATCACATGGCTACCTGTTTTGTATAGTAGTGAATTTATTTTAGTTATATGTTTTAATTATGTAGTTATTTTAGTGAATTAATTATGTAGCTATTTTAGTTACTATGTTTTAATTATAAATGTAATTTTTTAATCCAAAATTGAAAAGATTTGTCTCAGGAATTACGAATCATTATGAATCGAAAAATATCATTATTCTCTTATATAATTATATTATTCTATTTTTTTCAAAAAAAAATGTTTAAACCATTCTCAATTATATTGAGTAATTAATTATGAGTAATTTAAATATATTTACAAATAATATAGACTTATTCATAAAGTAATATGAATACAAAGAAAATATTGATATGCAAAAAAACAATCATAATTACTTGTGAATTATGACTAAGTAGTGTATTTTGCATATCATCGATGTAGGCAAAGTGCGTAGTAATTAACCAAAGGAGAAGAACCTAAAGAAAACCTCAAAAACATGTCGGAGTGGTTTTTAAATAGTGTAAGCGGATTATTGGGTAGAGGAAGAATGGTAAGTGGTATCGGAGGAAGAGCACCTAATTCCACTTAGGGTTTAACACGTAGCAGTGAGAGGAGTGGGGAAACCGCTTTATCGAGCGGTTAAACCTCATGCGTGTTGGCAACCAAAAACCAATGTAAAGCGTTGGATCTGTGGGAGCAAATCAACGACAGAGGATAATGCAAAGGCCCATGAGTGGACCATACAATATTTATAAATGCACATGTATAAATTTTGAGATCTGCTTATATGGTTCAGAGTAGAAATTGAATGTATTTCCTTTGTATTTCTATAAAGTGTTGTGCAAAGTCCTTTTATGCAAAAGCGTTATTGAAACATTTGCTAGCTTATAACCTCGAGGGGTATTTTGGGTGGCAAAGCAGTGGTAAGGAGTATAAAGAGTTTTAGCTCCGATTCCACAAATCAGAGGACAAACAATGAACCGCTGGATCTTTTGGGAGAAGATCAATGACAAAGAAGTAATAAATTTTGGGAGAGCATTTAAAAAAAAAGACCACGACCTTCCTTTTTCTACAGGCTAGTGATATCACATACATTTTATACACAATCGATTCCCTTATTTTTTTCTACGAGCTAGTCATCTCATTTGAATCAAAGTGGAAAAATATCGCGGAAGGAAAACCTGTACATACCTGTAAGGTCGATTTCTGAATGCCTTTGAAACCTAAAAAAATAGTAAGGAATAATTGAATCAACCATGAAATACACCAAATTATCAGAGATAACCACGAGAGCATGGAAACAATTAAAAACGAAATCACTAAGAAAGTGTTTCTCCAATGCTGAAACCTGAAAAAATAGTAGGGAATAATTTAATCAGGCACGAACAACACCAAATTATTAGAGACAGACACGATAGCATGGAAACAATTAAAAACGCAATCACAGAGAAAGCGTTTCTCTAATGCTGAAACCTGAAAAGATAGTAGGTAGAGAAAAGCAAGGCTATGAAATATTTTTCACCTTTTTTACCAGATAGAAGTCAAGAGAAGCCAGCATTCCAGTTATCCTTCAACAATTCCAACAACCTTAAGTGCTAACAAAGAAATGCATGCATCCACATAGCGTTTGATTATAATATATGGAATGGGCTTGACGAAAATTTGAAACACTCAAGATTGAGTGGCACTATTAATCTATTGGGCGTGGAGTGGGAGGGTTATTTCCATTGCGGATTAATGGAATGATGGGTGAAATGGTGAAATTGATGGACACGTGTTCTTTGGAAAAAAACAGTTGGAAAATGGTTGAAGACACTTAAGTTTAAGAATATGAATAGATATACGTTTCAGAATCGGGTTTGAATATATGTTTTATAATTTGTTTTAAATATATTTCCCAGAGCTGAAAAAGCACTTAGCAAATGGTTGAAGAGGCATAAGTTAAAGAATGTAAACAGACATACGTTTTAGAATCAATGCCACTTGCAATATATATTTTATAATTTTTTTAAATACATTTCTCACTAATCAACATACGTGGTTATCAATAAGAGGCACAATAAATTTTTAATCATGCTTTGTAAAAAAATAATTTAAGTATGGTTTAAACATGTGATCTACACATGCAAGAAAATTACTGTTACAAATTCCATACATTGATTTAGTGACGACTAGAAGAATATACTCGCATCTTTCAATTCAGGCCATCCAATCAAAAAGATTAATTAAGAAAATGATTAAGTTGTCGATTCCAATAGGAGGGACGGCTATCGGCATAAAAATATGATTCATATACGCCAATTAACAAATATTTAGTGTACCTATATTGTTGGTTATTTCGATGTTATTATTGAGATATCCTAATCAACAATATAAATATAAATAGGCAATATCTTTAAGATATCTTAATCAAGTCAAGTCTATAAAAATAGAGTAGCTAGGAATGCAAATTTAAACATTATTTTCTAAATTTGTTTGTTATTTTTTATTTTTCTTATGTGATAACCATAAAGGGATATTTAATGGGTAGAATATTAAGTTAATTATTAATTTAGTGTATGGTGTTAAATATTCATATTTCAAAGTGTTTTTACAAAAATAAAAATAAATGTTAATAAAAATAAATTATGATAAGTACGGGAATAAAATAATATTCAATAATTTTAAAGTTTATTTTCTTAACATATAAGCATGGAGTGAT
This sequence comes from Pinus taeda, assembly GCA_000404065.3. Taxonomy (NCBI): domain Eukaryota; kingdom Viridiplantae; phylum Streptophyta; class Pinopsida; order Pinales; family Pinaceae; genus Pinus; species Pinus taeda. The sequence continues at coordinate 12,156 of APFE030675446.1, forward strand.
ATTCGTAATGATGGAAAGAGTATGATAGGTAAAAAACTATAAAAATGATTTATTGGAAAATTTATTTTATGTTTTCTATATTTTTTTTAACAAAATTATATTGTTAAAGAAATAATTTTTGTTAGTATTTATATAAAGAGAGTATTTTGTATAAATAAATTTTGTCATTTTTGGTGTAAGTTAGGTATGATTTTATATTACTTTCAATAAAATATAACATTTTTGTAATTATTGGGACATCATTCATAAAATTTATCTTATAGCTGTAAACAAGTTTTGTCTAAATTATCATTTGATCTTTTAAGACAGATTCATATAATATATGGTCCTTAGATTTACTTGAAAATCGCTTAGTTAACTTAGAAATGGAGTTCTTAACTAGATTAGCTTGCCTACTCAGAGAAAAGAAATCCAAAACAAACATCTTGACTAATTAGGTTACAAGAGAGTCCACTAGAATTGTTGTAAGGTCACTACCAAGGAAGTCCATGTCTATAAATTTCTTTGCAAGAATAGATATGTTATTTTCTAGTTCTCTAAGTTACAACATGAAGGCATATTTACTAAATAGAATTTCAACTCATGCCTCACTTCTAGGGCCTTTCTCATGATGGTTTTACTTTTCCAATAGAGATTGCTTGGTTGCATACGTTTGATCTACCTCGCGCTAGTGTTTCTCACATGTCATATCACATGATTAATATTCTCCTCTATCTCTACATCATATTGGAAATGTTATTCTATCGAAGCTCGTTTCCTTCGAAGTCGATTTTCGGCATTATAACACAAGAGGTGCTTTCCTGTTATGAAGTAGAAAAGCATTCAACATTCACATGAACCCTTGAATAATGATGCTTCCTTCTCCCAATATGTATATGGTGACCTTTAGAAGTATTGTGATGCAACACGATAAACTATAGACCAAAGACAAGAAGTATGAGGAGAAAACTTCTAAGGGGAGTTAGTATTTGAATGATGAAACCTAATGGTGACCACCATCCAAGAGAAATAATAGAAAATATATGGGAGTTATAAATTATGAAATAATTTCCGTCATGGGTGAGGAATGCACTGGGGTCGAGTTGCACCAATCATTAAATGTAGGAGTGAACATCCGTGAGTGCAAACTAAGTTTGAGGTGATATTTTTTAATATCATTTGCATTCATTCTAATGTGTAGATTATCTGAACAATCCATTTACCACATGCCCATGATTTCACATTTTGGCATTTACATGGGGAGGGGCATCATGTGTCTAAATATTACATATGTGTTATAGATTAGAAAATCCATAAAAAAAATGGGATATATGTGTGTGTGTGTGTGTGTGTGTGTATATATATATATATATATATAGAGAGAGAGAGAGAGAGAGAGAGAGAGAGCATAAAGAAAATTTTGGACCACTAATGACTTTAGATGGTTTGGTTTCATATGAGAGAAAACAAAATAGCCCCATGACCCTTTCTATTTCTCTATATTATCATCTCTACAAAAATCTAGTGACATTAATTACTAAAGTATTAAACTTTAGTCCATACTGAAAAAAATATTTGAAGATTTTTTTGATAGTGCCTTCTCTTTCTCTCCAAGAGAACCTAAGTTGAATTTAAGTGGTTCAAAAGACATGATACACTATTTTGATGGTGCTCGACCTACCAACATTCGGGTCTTCACCCCGGTATGAAGTCCCAACTAGACCTCACACCATTTGTTGTGGGAGTCCCATCCATTACGATGGCCTGATTGGCATTATCTTAAAGATTTGGATCAACTCTTGCTTGTCAACACAAGAGAGTGGTCTTCTTTGTCTTGATAGAGGTGAGGTTCACATGTTTGGTGATTGTAAATGTCTCTTGTTTCAATGGTTCCTTCAATGTAGAGGGAGAGGATGGGAGTCAGTCCCATGTTGGTTGGGCTTAGTCGCAACTCTACTAGGAACACACAACACAATAGGATGTTCACATCTTCTAGTGGTACAGTCCACATAGATGTAGCAATCACAAAACACAAGGGAAGATAACATCTATAACACTTAGTGGATTAGTCCACCTGAGTACAATGATTGTTATAGCAATTTTTATGTGAAAGGTTTGTCTGAAGTTTGGGAGAGTACTCTACACAGGTGAGATAATGATAACAACATATACAAGATATTTTCATTAACATATATGTATTACAACAAGTAAATTAGTTCAAGAGTTAAACACAAGTTAAAGAAACATGCATTACAATTGTTAAATATTAGTCTTACAACAGTCATAATACATGTGTTAAAACGTGTTGGGCTGTGAGTAGGCTTCTAAATTAAGTGAAAGTTCCACAACACATCATTCAACCATAAATCACTAACACTGTGTGCGGGGAGTTCGAGCGACTACTTACTCCTCTAAGAAAAGTTTACAGACTCTCAAGGCTATGGTGGAGGAAATGAGGTGAAAAATTCCCTTGCATGTACAAATGAGGGGGTATTTATAGCCAACGGTGAAACTGACACTTGTGGTTGTTCGACTACCCTCATGACTATTTCACTTCAATAAATTTTCAACTTTACATGACTCATCATACAACAAGTGGGTCTTTTGGACTTCGACGTTACATTACATTGATTGACAGTATGGCCCACAGTAGAGATGTCGACAACATGACTCATGACATGACGCGACATGAAAGTGTTGGTACATTCATGTTACTGCTAGTGTGCATGTCGAGCTGCAATGTTGTTGGGTGTTGGATGACCTCATGGTGTATCATAACCTCACCTCCACATGGAAAAGCGCATGGAGTATCTAATGGTCCTTGGTTCACTTGATGTTGCATTCACACATTTCTCCTTGCTTGTATGTTGGTAAGCTTGACAAGTTCATTCATTCGGGAAAGGTGCATGTTTGTCTGTGTATCCATTCGTGAACGCACCTTCCATGTTTGCTCGTTCGTCCATCTGCAAACACATATTTTCATGATCATCAGTTCACGAGCACATCTCTTTGCATCCATCGTCTCTTTTTCCGTTCATGAACCTGTCCTTCTACATGTGCTCTCTTTGTTCATCCCATCATCACGCCATGTTTGCTAGTGTACCTGCGTCTGTAGTCACTCATGATGAGATGCCATCAAATCCATAAATCTCCTAGTCTACCATGATGCATGATCATTTTGGATGCAGATGATCGGGAGAGGTGAAAATGTTGTGAGGCGGGATGGAAGCTTTGGGCACTGCTAATGAAAGTTGTGTATGAGTCACTGGGTGATGAAGATGGGTAACCCAAATTTAAAGTGACTGTCCGTGGGGTCTAGCCCAACTAGAGGACAAAATTGCACAGTTTTTGAGAGGAACAGTCAGGGGTGCATAAAGGTTAGGTAGGCAAAATCTGTGCAATTTCCAAAACAAGCAGGTAGTGGGAGCTTGGCAACAAAAACTACACAATTTCTGATGGGAACTAGCAGTCAGCTATTGGGTCATTGGCAACAAAAATTGCGCAAATTTAGAGGGAAACTAGTAGTCAGCTGTTGGGTCAATGGCAACAAAAATTACGCAATTCCTTAGGGGAACTCCCAGTTAGTTGCCGAGAGGTTGGTAGAAAAAACTGCACAATTCTTGATGAGAATTGGAAGTAAGTTGTCATAGCTTGGCATAAAAACTTGGCAATTCCTAGAGGGCACTTGCAGTCAACTTGTGCAGCTTCACAAAAAAACTACGTAATTCCTTGAGGGAACTATGAGTTGACTATCGGGAGCTACTAGGAATAAAAACTGTAATGATGCTAGGAGGCTAGCCTTCTGGTCACCTCTGCATAGTTTCTGAGTTGATCAGATTGCTAGGAAATAGAGGACCTTCTCATGAAAATTTCACAATTTTCATGGTGAGCAGACTGTCGATTGTTGGGAGAGATGGCTGGAAAAATTATGAAATTTTCTATGTGAGAAACTCATTGACTATCGGGAGAGATGGTTGGAAAAAATGCACCATTTTTTGAGGGAGACAAGAATGGGCGGCCTATCTACGTAATTTTCTCAGTCAATGGATTAGGCAAGGCCTACAGCCTGTATGCAATTCTTGAGGGTTGTTAGTCCTAGGGTGTGTTGTGTGTGGAGCATGACTGTTCAGAGGTCTTTGTTTCAGCCAGATGTATACCCCAGGAAGTTTGTACACCCCTCCATGCGGGAGGGTGCGGGGGGGCACTTGTCCTCCCTGCGGGGGTCTAGGGGGCCAATCCCCCCCGACTGGCGGGTCTGGGGATGAACGGTCCCTCGACGGGGGCTCAGGGGCCGCACCCCTGAAGATAAAAATAGATGTAAATTTGCCTTGTAAAAGTATAGTAATTTCTAGTCAATCGGGGTCATTCATTAGGCGGATGATCTGACGGTAGAACTTATGTTTAGTTTAAGGTTTTTTGCCCTAGAAGGCAACCCCTCTGTTTGTCTGAGGGCATTGTATTTAAGGCTGTGATATAGATGTGTATTCTGTGTGTGAGCGGAGAAACAAAGAGGTGAGACTGTGAGAGAAAACAGAGGATATTATAGCGGATTTGTTGTAGGTTGTGTCTCTTCATTTTGCTAGATAATAGAAAGGAAGGACTGGCTATTCGGGGTGGACGTAGCCTAAACTGGGTGAACCACGTATATCTTATGTGTTCCATTGCTCCGTAATATATAATTTTCTAACAACTGGTATCAGAGCCGAAGGTCTATTTGGTTGATCAACTCGCGGGAAAGAAGGATTCCTTGTTCAAGTGGGAGCAATGGCGGAAGATGGTAAGTTTAGGGTCGAGAAATTTAACGGCCAAAAATTCTCATTGTGGAAGATGAAAATGGAAGATTATCTGTATCATAAAGATCTATACCTACCACTGGGGGGAAAAGCAAAGAGGCCAATGGATATGGAAGATGAAGAATGGAAACTTCTCGATAGAAAGGCACTTGGAAGAATACGGTTGTACCTTGCACCGTCGGTCGCCTTCAACATTTCGAAGGAAACAACGACAGAGGGTTTGATTAAGGCATTGGAGAAACTATATGAAATACCCTCGGCCTCAAACAACATATTTATTATGAAACTATTATTTAATATGAAGATGTCGGAAGGTGGATCTGTTGCAGATCATTTAAATGATTTTAATATTGTTACAAGTCCGTTATGTTCTATATGGGTAAAATTTGATGATGAAGTTAGAGCTCTATTATTCTTGTGCTCATTGCCAGAAAGTTGGAATGGTTTAGTAATGGCCATTAGTAACTCTGTGTCAGGATCTAGTACTTTAAAGTTTGATGATGTTGTCGGTGCTATCCTTAGTGAGGAAATGACGGAAAAGCTCCGGTGGGACATCGGGAAATGCTTTGAGTGCAGAGTCTAGGGGAAGAAAAATGGAAAGAAGAAAGAGCTCAGGATATCGCAGTAAATCAAGGAAAGGCAGGTCCAAGTCCATATCGAGGATAGTGTGCTGGAAATGCGGAAAGAAAGGACACCTAAAGAAAGAATGTAGATTTCGGAAGGGAAAAGAAGGAGATTCACAGCAAGGAAACAATCATGAAGCAAATGTGACATGTGAGGTGTTACAAGATGTTTTGATTCTTTCTTTCAAAAATATTACTGATTCCTGGGTGGTAGATTCAGGGGCCTCATTCCATGCAACACCTAATAAGAAATACTTTCATGACTATGTTCAAGGAGATTTTGGACAAGTTCGTTTGGGTCATGATAAACCCTGTAAAATTTTTGGAATGGATAAGGTTCTTGTAAAACAGCAGAATGGAAACCAATGGCTACTAAAGGAGGTAAGGCATGTTCCAGATCTAAATAAAAATATAATTTCAACAGGGCAGTTAGGCGGTGAAGGTTGTGTGAAAACTTTCATAGATAAAGCTTGGAAGGTCACCAAAGGAGCCCTGATAATAGCAAAAGGCGAAAAGGTTGGTACGTTGTATTTATGCAATGGTATTTCTAACTCTGTTAATGCTTTAACTTCCAAAGGAGCAAATGCAACATTATGACATTATAGGCTCGGACACATGAGTGAGAAAGAGATGAAGATTCTTCACTCAAGGAATTTGTTGCCGGGTTTGAAGCATGTTGATTTGGATTTCTGTGAGAATTGCATTTATGGAAAATAGAAGAGAGTCAGATTTCTCAGAGTTGGGAAAGAAAAGAAGAGCAAAAAATTAGAACTTGTGCATACAGATGTATGGGGACTTGCTCAGGTATCATCTCTCGGTGGCTCTCGTTATTATGTTACTTTTATTGATGCAACTAGAAAAACTTGGATTTATTGTATTAAGAATAAATATGATGTATTTGATACTTTCAAAAAATGGAAAGCTTTGGTTGAGATTGAGACAGGAAAGAAATTGAAGTGTCCCAGATCAGACAATGGAGGTGAATATTGCAACAAAGAGTTTGATAGGTATTGTTCAAAGCATGGAATTCGCAGAGAGAAGACAGTTCCAAGAAAATCACAAGAAAATGGTGTGTCAAAAAGGATGAATAGAACAATCATGGAGCGTGCAAGGTGCATGAGAATGCATGCAGAGATTGCCTTTACAGTTTTGGGAAGATGTTGTAGATACTGTTGTTTATCTAATAAATAGAGGGCCTTCAAGTTCCTTGGATGGTGGTGTTCTAGAGGAAGCATGGACAGGTAAAAAAGTAAACTACTCTTTTTTAAAGCCTTTTGGTTGTGAGGCCTTTGT